>CAIGRP010064220.1:0-23774 GCA_903798385.1 Fraxinus cuspidata | reverse complement strand
TTTGAATTAATTTATTTAGTTTTTATTTGCTTGAATTTAGATTAATTTTTTGAAAAAATTTAAAAACCAATTCATCCCCACTCTTGTTTAGCCATTCTTGGACCATCAATAGATTGCATCTCTAGCGGCCCAGATGGCTGCAGCAGCAGCGTAGATCGTGGTGATGGTGATTATTATTTTTTTGATGGGTGGGTGGTGGTGGTGGGGAGGTGACTGAGTTTCAGTTACCATGCTATTGGTGGTAGTGGTGCGGTGGTAATTACAAGTGTTGGTAATGGTCACAGATTATTTGATTGTTTGTGACCATTAAATTGATTAATCTGTGACGGTTAAACAATATTCGATAAATGAAAAAGATAAATTGTGACAAAAAAAATGTGTGGCCTAAAAAATTATTAATTTGTGACTGATAATTTAATAATTTGTGACTATCTAATAAGTTGTGATTTATAATATTTATGATTTGTGACCTATAAATAAATTGTGATGTTTTAATCTTTGATTTGTAACCGATGAACAAATTGTAACATATAAAATTTTTGAATTGTAACGTTAAAATAATTTGTGATATATAAAATTTGTGATTTGTGACCAATGAATAATATGTGACTTATTAATTTTATAAATTTGTGATCGATGAAAAAAATTGTGACCTATAAAATTTTCGATTTGTGACTGTGAAATAATTTGTGACCTATAAAATTTTTTATTGCAACCGAGAAATAATTTGTGACCAATTAATTTATAATTTGTAAACAAATTATATGGAATTGTGATATTAATATATTTAATTAATAAAATATATGTTTAATTAATTAATATATAAATAAAATTTGAAAAAATTAGACATTTGAAATTATAAACCTTTTGTTCTTAAATTGAAAATGAGTATATGAATTTTTCCCTTTCCAATAAAGGGTCAAGTCCAGAATCCGAACCTTATCCATAAAGCCTACGACGTCGTATATTTGCAAAAAAGTTAAAGGGGTCGGTTCTTTTGGGGTGCGACCACCCTCTGGCACTCGGAAATCAACGAAACTATTATTAACCCTTCCATTTGATGGCCGCAAGGCCTTTTCAATTCATTGTCTTTCGCCACCGCCGCTTCGAAACCCTCACAACAACACTGTTTCTACCCATCACTTCCCTCCGCACCGTAGCTTCCAGAGCCTCGCTTTCCCTCACACACAACTGCCACAACCAGCAGAAGCTAAAACAACAACCCTCTCCGCCGCCCACGCTGCCGCCGCAACCTTATTCCACCGGCCGCGGCTCCGCTGCTTCTGTACCTGAAACCCTGGCGCAGAAGATCGGAAAATCCATCCGCCGTCCTGGCGCCCCATCCAAGGCTCGGATCTATACCGACGTCAATGTTATCCGCCCTAAGGAATATTGGGACTACGAGTCCCTTACGGTTCAATGGGGGTGTGTAATTAGTTGAATTAATTTTATATTTGTGAATGGAGGAATTTGTTATTTTAGTTAATTTGTTTGGGTCTGACAGGGATCAAGATGATTACGAGGTGGTGAGGAAGGTGGGGAGAGGAAAATATAGCGAAGTATTTGAGGGGGTGCACACCACCAACAATGAGAAATGCATAATCAAAATCCTTAAACCTGTAAAGAAGAAAAAGGTTTGTTTTCTTCAGCATTTGACCATGAATTCTTCTTTCTTATGCTCATAAATACAAATGAAGAGAACTAGAAAAGTAACCAGTACTGAAAATTTTGTGCATCAGTTAAAAAGAACTTTAAAATGCAAACTTCCTATTTTCTGCAACCAATACCAGAAGAGCTACAATGTCTTATCGTTTTGTACTCACATGATTCGAAATAATGCTCAAGAAATTGGTTTATATCACTAGTCAGCATGAAGGAGAATTATAGTCGTAAAGTTGGAAAAAGTTGAACGAACATAAAAAGTAAATAGGAATGAAAACCATGCTGCAAGTGTGAAATAATACAGTGGTGTGCTTATAGAGCATTAAGAGTTGTCAAGGGGCTTCTTACTGATCATGTATCTGTTATTTTTTTTTTCCCTGTAACAGTCATCTAATTAACTTTGGAAAGGCACATGCTTCTGTCATTGATATCTGTTCTGTTCTTTGCCGCTCAGCAGACGTGTATCAGAAAATAGATAAAGAAGAATTAGCATGAGTATGCGTATGACATGTTGTTTGTCTTGATTAGTCTAAGTTTCGATGGGGGAAGTCCATACTTCCTCTAGAATTTGGATTTGATGAGTTTTGGTTGGACATATGCTCGCATCTCTTAATTCTAATAGTTTTGATGTCCTTGATGGTTTGAGGCTAATAATTTGAATGATCTCCACACTGTATCCTTTGACTCATGATCTCTTCGTGGACCACTAAGACAAAATATGTATCACTTTTTTTATTCAAGATTATTGCAGCTGTAGTTCCTAACATATTTCTGTTAATCGATTCAGAATTCGGTTGCTAAAGATATAAAAGGAGTGAGGAGGTTTATAAATCTAATTATTAGCTCCTATTGTGATTTAGTTTAATTGTTAGGAGCCATGTACATTGCATAAATTTTTTCATTGCAAATTCATCCTGCCTGTATATATTTATGTCTTTTGCAATTAAGCTCTTATTTGAGACCCCTTTAACCAAAAACTCATTTTTTTCCAAACTCATTTTCTACTACACAATCTACCAATAAAATAATTTGCACATAAATCCAAAACTTTTCTCATTTTTAACCACACATTCTCCAAAAAATTACTATTGCAAAACCCATTTTTTTGTGAAATTTGGGGCTCAAACAAGGCCTAAATCTTCTTGTACCTATAAAAAAGGTTTTAGGCCTAAAAGTGTTGTCCATAGTTTATCTTTCTTCCTATATGAACGCTTGGAAGTTTTCTGCATGGATAGCTACTTCACATATAAAATATTCAGCAGCAGTCATGGTGAGAATTTAAAACTTCCAAATTGCATCCGAGTTTCCTGATTTTTACGAAATAATCTTTGGGACTTTGGAAACTATTGTTTTTATTTATGTCCTTGTGAAACTATTATCACATTGAAGTGCCATGGTGGGTGATAGAGAGAATGAATTTTAGTTGAACATATCAATGTTATTAAGTACATGCATAATGCAGCAGTCGAGTCACAAATGTGAATGGGAGATGTAGTGGCCGTACTTGTAGTTCTCTATCCTAAAGGAAAAAAATCAAGGTTTTAATTTTTTAACACTATTCGTGGATGAGCTTACATTACATATTCGAGATGAGGTCACTTTGTTTGTGGTGTGTGCTATTCACTGATGACATAATTTTTATTGGTGAAACAAAATAGGGTTTTGAGTCTTAAATTAGAACTTTGGAGGAATTCTTGAAATCTGAAGGTTGTATGTCAAGTAGCACGTATGAAGCACGGACAAGCTACTGTATCTGACAAGTCTGTGTTTGAAATGTATTAGACACTGACACACTTCCACACATGGTTGACGTGTCGAAAATGCCAGGTTGTGTGAACACATCTATCACAAAAAATTAGAAGGTCAAAAAATAAAGAAAAAGGATTAACCGAAAATGTATGAAATCTTGAATTGGGATGAAGTTGACTCTTAAGCAGTATAAGTTCTATTTTTGCTCTTTTTTCCGGAGGTCACGCATAGCCCTTTTGAAAGTTTGTACTTTTCATTTTATTGTTACTAAAATGTGCCACATGCGTGGTTTATATAAAAAAAAGGGCCACAATGAACGATGGCAAAACAAATGGGTAGAGGTAAGAGGGAGGATACGACGTAGGCTGAAACCTCGAAGAGAGAGGCGCTTGCGTAGATGGTGGGAGAGGCTCCCAACAACGGAGAAGGGATGAAGACTTAAAACCATAACATTATTTCAACTCTTACATTTAAAATTATTTTAAATTAAAAGTTAAAAGCCTTAACTAATTAATTCACTTGTTTAGCCACACATTGTATGCTTTTATGCGCGTGTTAATAACTTATTTCATCTTCCAAAGCATATGTTGACTTATAACTTAATTCATTATGTATTTTTTCATTCCAAAGATAAAGTTGACCAATTGAATATTTTTTGTTCAATGCTAGAGGGTAAAGTAGTTTTATATGGAATGGGCAAACTGTAAAAGCCATGAAACCAAGTCCGGGAAAGAGAGCACAAAAAAATGTAATACTTTTATTGAAAAAATAAAAAATAATTTTAATTTTATTGTGTCTCTAACATGTTGTGTCTTACTTTCATGAACATCATGTGTTGGCGTGTTCTACATGTATGTCCGGGTTCATGCCCGTGCTTACTTGAGTAGAAACAACACAAAATACATGCGATACTCATTAAGTAGCAGTAGGAATAAAAATAATAATGGAGTTTACTATAGAGGATCTTGTTCCAAAATGCGATTGTTTTTAGGTATCTAGGTTCGATTGTTATCATGGAAGTATAGACAAGAGTGTGATGCACAAGATTAGGGCGGGTTGAACGACGTGAAGAAGTTCCACTGGATTTTTTTTATTTTTTTGGTGACGAGTATTCCATTAGCTTAAAAAAACAAGTTCTGCACAACAGCTATTAGATTAGCTATACTTATCGTCCCAAGTGTTGGGCTTATAAAAGCCAATTTGTCCATACATGTACAAAAATGAGGATACGAAGATGCATGTGAGGTCATTTTAAAAGGGATGAGATAAGAAATAAGAATTTGTGCCAATAATTAGAGACTGATGATTGACTATAAATGAAGGGAAGGATAAATTAGGTTATTGGTTCATGTTTTTTCTGTCTAATTGTGCCAACAATTAGAAATAAGAAAGTGATGTGGTTTTAGCTAAGCAAGTTAGAAAAGCGAGGGGTAGACCAAAATTAACTCAACTTGTCATAGTTGCTAAAGATCTAGTTCTATGGGTGGGCATGGTCCGGTTCGGTCCGAACCAAACTCGAAATTTTCGGTATTTAGTAAATAGAACCGTCGAGTCTAACTTTAATTATGAAACCGTTTGGGTTCGGTTCGGTTATATTCGGTTTCGAGATTCCGTACCATAATTAATTTTTTTTATATTACAACGCTACATTAATTCGACTATGACATATTCATTCTTAATTCTTACAAAATAACGTAGTCCAATCTCGATATATTTTTTACCTCTTTGTTGAGTTCTTCATAAAGTTGACTCTTAAAATCACAGGAAGAGAAAGATGGCTAGTTTACAATAACAAAATGGTAGAAATGACATTACGGTAGAATAAGAGATTTTGGTGAAACTTAGATCAATTTAATTAAGTTGGGTTTGGCCGAAAACTAGAAATAGTAAAATCATATTTTGAGTTTGGACTAAATTAATTAGTTAGCAATCTATTTAAAAAATTAAATAATTTGATTTATTTAATATATAAATTTAAAAAAATTAGGGAGATTCGGTTCTTCGGTTCTGGTATAGAACCGAGAACAGAACTGAACAGAACCAAACATGTCGGTTTTCAATTCAGATACTTGTTCGGGTATTTATTTCAAGAAGAACCGCTTGGTTTAGATCAGTTCGGGTTCGGTTCGGTCTGATTCGGTTTAGTAGTTTTGTCCAGCCCTAGTTACTTCTAGAAATGAACATAGCAAAACGATGAAAGAAGGAATCATGTAGCCGATTTTGTGTTTATTTGGAATAACACTTAGTTTGTTGTTGAGCCAAAATAAGATTGTTTTTCTTGAAATAGGTTTGTTGTACGTTAGAGGTTCCGGGATAATATATGTGAAGGAAATGCAGCAGGACCTTGTAGCTTCTAATTTTTGTTTACAAACTACTAGTTGTACTCAGAATCGGAATTTTTATGTGCTATTGGAGTGCAAGATAATTTTTACATGTTTTTCAAAACCAGCATATTGCTTATCATTCACAAATATTTGTTGATAAAATTTTATAATTTTATTGCTCACTTGTTTGTTAGGTTTTATATGCTTACATAATCTCTACAAATAAATTATTGAAGAACTTACATTCAATTTCATCATTTTGTGCACAGATTAAAAGGGAGATTAAAATATTACAGAATCTTTGCGGTGGGCCAAATATTGTGAAGTTGCTCGATATTGTTAGAGATCAGCAGTCAAAGACTCCGAGTCTTATATTTGAATATGTGAACAATACAGATTTTAAAGTGCTTTATCCTACACTTCCGGACTTCGATATTAGATATTACATCTATGAACTTCTAAAGGCAAGTACCTTGTTTTATCCCTGTACGCAGTTGGTGATGAGTTCTGGAAAATGGAATTTATTTCTATTGACAACTTTATTTGTTGTCTAAACTTGAATGAATTTCTCCAATTCATGTATTTATCTATGTTTACTTGTAGTTAAACAAAGAATTCAATTTCTAACATTCATTATTTTTCAGGCTTCTATCTGCTTCCCAAATTCAATTATATTATTTTTTGGACTTTATAGCATGTAGCTTCAGATAATGCCCCTGTTTGAGCCCCATAATTCCAAAACTCTTTTTTTTTTTTATTTTAAAACACTCATTTTCAGCCCCCACATTTTTCCAATAAAATAATTTGCACGTAAATTCAAAATTTTTTCCTATTTTTTAACCACACATTCTCCGAAAAATCACCATCACAAATTCCATTTTTTGTGAAAAATGTGGCTCAAACAATGGAAATAATTGTGTTCTCGGTTGCTTTGCTGAAGAGCAACCTGGCAATGATCCCTTCTTCTTGTTGACACGACAATATTCTTTGTTGATGCTAAATTTTGTTAAGAGTAGAATCAGCTTTAAATGCCTACTGTCAGGTAACATGATAACAAGATAGATATACGTTATGCAGTTTCTGAGCATTAATAAAAAAAGATGTCAAAATTGGATATATCCTGGTAATGGAAGCGGATGATTTCCTCTTATGAAAAGCCAGCTGCCGATCGACATTTTGAAGATGTTGGTCAAGAGCCAGAATTTGGCCAGCCACTGATTACATGAAAATTCCTAAACTAATTGGGGCTTAAATTTCAATGCACTTCATCTTTCAGATACTTGATTGTGGTTTTCTTGCTGTTAGAATTTGCTTCCAGTTATGCTAACAGTGAGAATTTGCTTTATTTGTTTAGTGAGAAGTTACGTAGGTCTCTTTACCTTTTTTATCTGTCCTCATTTCCATGTCTTGCTGGTGTCCCTTTACCGTTTTCAAACATGAAATTCTTCGAAAGTGCAAATAGAATTCTCATTTTCCTGTACTTGTGTAGGCTCTAGATTATTGTCATTCTCAAGGTATCATGCATCGAGATGTGAAACCTCATAATGTCATGATTGATCACGAGCAGCGGAAACTTCGGCTTATAGATTGGGGACTTGCAGAGTTTTACCATCCTGGTAAAGAGTACAACGTTCGTGTTGCTTCTAGGTTTGCTATCTTCTCTCCAATTTACTTATCTTCTATAGGCCATGCGATCTTTGTCATTTTTTCTTCGTACCCAACTTTTGTAGATAAAATTTTAGGGAAGTTGGAGCTTCAGAGCATCTATAACCTTTCCAGTGTTTTACATGACAGTTGTTATATGTTTTATTCAACATAAATTATACCGCATGTGTACGGTGTCAAGTTTTGTAATATATGAATGGAATTAGAATTTCGAACTCACAAGTATTGTAATTTAATTTTATACCGAGTATTATAATTGTGTAGGCTCTATTTTATCTAGAGTTTTTGAATCAATGTTTTATCTAAACTAAGGATTATTGTGACGAATTCAATGAATAAATGCAAGATATACGAATTAATCAATATAGGAGAGCCTACGATATGATTTCACCTAATTATCAAATATGATTTTCGAAAATCTAGTTATCTCTAATCAAATTTCCATATTTATAAGAAAGAACCCTAATGTAATTTTACTCCCTCTTTCGAGTTGTGAATAAAAATTAATTCAAATATCTCTATTCCGAATTAAAATCAAGATTTATCAATATTGTGGTTTTTAGATGGAACAAGTTTTATAAATTCTACACTTTCTCTCGAAACCCATAAAATCTAGGTTATGTTATTGTTGTGATCGCGCCTAAATTCCCCTCCCTCGAGTGCAGGAGTTGACTAGCATCTAATCATTCAATTAGTGATCAATTAATTGTAAACATTTAATCAATAACACAATTAAACAGAAAGGAAAATTTTATAAAAATAACTAAAACAAAATCAAATCATATCATTAAGTTTTTGTTTAATCAAACGCTAAAAAAATTATTTAGTTCATGGCATGAGATATAAAATCTATACAATTCATAAAGAGTAACATAAAGAGAAGAAAGATAAAATTATTTTTTGGATGGTTGAATTAATCTTCTTCGCCAAGTTGCTTTTGCCTCTTGGATTTCTTGAATCTTGACCCCTTTGAATTGTAGTTAAAAAGTGATCTTTAGGTTTGTATTTATGTCATCATGAAGTCTTGGAAGGGTTGGGGTCGGATTGGACCAAGAAAAGAGTTCAAAAAAATTAGAACATTATTTCTGCACTGCGGCGCCGGCATTGCGCTGCGACTCTTCTTCCAGTGTCGCTGCTGCGCCACATGTTCTGCTTCTTCTGTTCTTCTGGCGCTGCAGAACTCTACCCCTTTTTTTCTCCCAAGCCATGGCGCTACAGCGTCACTTTTCTGACTTTTTCTTCCCTTCTTTTGCGCCTTTTTTCCCTACTTTAATCAACCTATATCACAACATCAAAACATACATAAATAATAAACACACTCAAGAACAGCTAAAAAAAAGCTAAAGTGGTATTAAAACAATGAATGAAATACATTCACCAATGGCTTAGACTGAATTTTTGAGAATTGTCTTTCGTTAACTTGATATCTAACACACACATCCAATGTACACAGATTTAGAGGATATCTCATTTAGTCTCCCAGGATGAAATCCACATTGGGGTTTGATATGGAAAGGCTCACTGTTATTTATAAATTTTTGAGCTTCAAATTTAGTGATTTTGCAACATTTGTAGCTCGTTCACCGTTATATATGCGTGATAGTTCTTGCTCACTTAGACTAAACTTTTGAGAACTTTCTTTTGTTATTTTGACTTCTTAGTAACACTTCTATCGTAGAGGACAGCTTTAGAGTCTCTCTTATTAAGTCCTTGTTTGGGGTAGATTAAAATCAGTTTTTTAGTAGGTTTTGATAAAAGTAGATGAAATGTGTGGTTGAAAAGTTGTTAGTCTCATGTGGTTAAAATTAATTGTTGACTTTGACTTGAGATTTTAATTTGATTTTATTCCAAACCAACCAGGGGCTAAGTCTCCTAAGATGAAATTCAGAGGACTTTGATACAAATAAGTTTTAGGATTTATTTTGAATTGTTGCGAAAGGACTCAGGCGCAGAAATTCAGACCCGTCCAGGGGCTGCTCTTAGGTGATGGTTTTGGTTCTAAAACTGCATTCGATTGATTGAACGAATTTGACTGACAGTTCCATTGAATATGGCAAAAATGATTGCAATCTGTAGTTCAGTTCGAAAATATTATCTTCATTAGTAAATCTAATAATCGAAAGAATGAATGGCTCCAGAATGCATAAATTTTTAAGTTTTATGATGATTACTCTGAGAAGCCTATTTAATAATGCACCATGCACTATTTATTAATGCAACACAGGCACACAGATAAATTCTTATTCTTTAAAGATTCGGTTTAGCTTCTTTAGGTTCCCCCCCCCCCCCTTTTGAAACTATATTTATGGATTAATTCTTGGCTAGGCTATTTAAATTTCAGTACTTATCAAACTTGAGTAAGTTCCCGCCAATGCATCTTGTCTGTCTGGCATTTTCTTTGTGTGGTTATTATTGTTATTATCTTTTTTAGTTTTTGGTGAACTAAATAAATATATTTACGTGCAAAATGAAATACTATCGTACAATTAAATCTGATAACATTTTCTTGGAAGGGGAATAACTATAGGAAAAATAGTTAACACCGGTAACTTATTTCTTGAAGATTTGACTCAAGTGATTATGATATGGACTTTTATTTATGTAGCCATCTTCCTGTGATTGCCATGTAGCACGTGTTAATTTGGGCCACAAACACCTTATACTTGCCCTTCTGATTTTTAATGGCTATTGCTCACAGAGATCAGCTTCTGATATTTAGTTCTTTAATGCATTCACCTATCTACTTATTTTAAATGTTCGTGCTCATTGATTTGCAGGTATTTTAAGGGCCCTGAACTGCTCGTTGATTTGCAAGACTATGATTACTCCTTGGACTTGTGGAGCCTGGGTTGTATGTTTGCTGGAATGGTATCCTCTCCTGCTTTTTCCCTGACTCGTATTCTGGAATACATTTTCATTTTTATGAGACTTGTTTAGTATGTTATACAAATGGACCTGGGCATATCATTTGGTAGTCCTGCTGTCTCTGAAGCTGCTCTTCAAGCTTCGCCTTTTTGGATGAGTGGATTTTGATCCACTTGGACATCCATGGGTGAGGTGTGATGAGGAGACTGAAATTTTGGTACCACACCAAGATATGCCAAGGTGTAATCCCAATTTGATGTTTATATTGAGGTTTTGGGCTGTGTGCAGATTTTTCGTAAGGAGCCTTTCTTTTATGGGCACGACAATTATGATCAACTGGTCAAGATTGCCAAGGTATGTCATCTGGCCAAACAAACGCACCTCTTCGAAAAATGTTACTTGTGCAACATCATATGATCTCTTCCTAGTATATTCACCCTTCTCCACTCGTACATGGAGATGGCACACATCTGGTGCTGCTTCACCAAGTTAGTGCTTCAAGTTTTGTTGATATCTGTGCTAAAACTGAGTTGGGTATTTGTGATTTTATCATAATTGTCTTTTCCGCTTGTCCATGTGACCGATGCCAGTGCTTAATTGCATGTTACCATTGATTTGGTCAAGTCTCGCTTGAAAATTAATATTTGACTGAGTGAAGTTATACTGCATTTTTTTATGGATGATAGGTGTTGGGAACGGATGAGTTGAATGCTTATCTTAACAAGTACCGGTTAGAATTGGACCCACATCTTGCTGCTCTGGTTGGAAGGTTAATAATTATATAAATCAAATCTTAATCGATGTCTCTATGATCTATTGTTGGTTATCATATATAAGTTACCTGCATGTCAATCCAGGCATAGTAGAAAACCATGGACAAAGTTTATAAATGCCGATAATCAGCATTTGGCTGTTCCGGAGGTGAGAATTATGGCTATTGGTAACTTGCAAAAGCAAATCATTTGATCTAGTTTGCTGAAGATTTGAACTTTAAATGTGGATTTATCTTGTGAAGGCAATTGATTTTGTTGACAAACTGTTGCGATATGATCATCAAGAGAGGCCAACTGCAAAAGAAGCAATGGTAAAATCTCCATCTGGCATGCCACCACTGACTTCCTTAATAATGTGAATTTATTAGGGAATGTAATAGTACACTAGAAACGCTTCTTACACCTGAGACTTGGGAGTAGTTTTGCCTTACTGCAAACTGTTTAAGACGCATCCTTCAAGCTGAAAATGGAGAAAGCTGTGCGCATAACAAACTACTGGAAAATTAAATTACTTTTGTAAATTAAGAAAGTGCTTTGGGATGGTGAATAGGAAAAATCACGTCTAAGTTTCTCATGTTTATCCTGGATTTCAATTTATGACATTTAAAATAAAACACTCTGTTTTACTAATGTTTTGATCCCAGCTTCAAATTGTCCTGTGGGTAATTGTTGTAATTTGTTGCAGGCTCATCCCTATTTCTACCCGATAAGGAATGCTGAAAGTAGCAGAACTTGTGCACATTAAGAACGAGCACTGGATGCCTTTAGAGTCGCGGTGTCTCCTTGTTCTTGAAGCATCTGTCCAATGCTCGCATTGATGATTTATGCAATTAATTGAGCTCACCATTATTTATTGTCTTAACAGTTTGGGTCATACATTTTAGCCTTTTCCAACTCCAATTTTCTTTTCAGCATTTGGTTTGTGTTCTTATGAAAAAATAAGGCACTGATTTGTTTCCCAGTCGATATTTTCGTGCACTATGTTGGGCTTATTTGATTCCTGAATAACATCATATCTGTTTTATTTATTTAAAACTATTCAGAAAATTACATTGCACGTCCTTAAAATGGTGATGTCCAGAAGTTTGTCGTTCCTTCTATGGGAATCTACTTTCAATTACAGTAGATAGAGAAATTATAGAATTGAATGGTTTGTAGAAGTTTTTCATCCTTTTAATACATGGTATGGACAGGTGTTGTAGTCGAAGGCTACGTCTGTTTTGTACTATTTATTTGCTTGCGCATCTGTATCCCTTCTTCAGCGCAAATAACTACAATTTGAGATTAATTTTTTATATCAATTCAACTCTTTTTGTATAATTTATTTTTGGCTTATAAATATTTTTGTTAAATTTTATTGGGAAAAATCATATATAACCAAAGTAAATAAAAATAATTCACGAAATATTATGTATTAATTTATATGTTATAACTACTGAACATCATATAAAAGAAAGCCAAAAATACTGACTCTGATTTTTTTTGTAACTGAACTATAAATAATCAAAACTCACTAAATATTCTCCTAAAATTAAGCAAAATTAATGCCATCTCAAATATACTCTATTTTAATTGAAACCAAATAAAAGTCGATTAATTATAGTCAAATTGACTATTTCTTTTTTAAATTTGAATTTATTTAATTACAACTCTTAAAATTCAAAAACCCATTTAATTCAAAACAATTTTAGGCGAGAAATATGGAATCAAATTTGTTGATAATCAAGTTCTACCGTTTACTTCAAAGAAAATAGATTTGCCTATAACGCTATTTTTTGCATCTTCCTGTGGGTTGGAAATACTATTATTCACAAATTTACTTTTGATATTCATATTACTAAAATTTAGGTTATTAATTTTGAAATTCGATCGAGCAAATTTTGTACAATAAATTAGTGTCAAATATGATTACAATCATAAAGCATGTTCGTAATACATCGTTGTAACATTTTTATATAATATATGTTCACTAGAGATGTGGCATTATAACAAACCAGTATTCAAAATGTATAAATAATCACAAGATGTCATAGAGTCACGAGATATATGATATTATATATTTTTATAGTGGTGTCAGAATGTGCGGGCCGGTTCGAACTGGCCCGCCAAGACATGAAATCGGCATGGCCCAGGTATGTTAAAGAATCGGGCCGTGATGGTTTTCATGCCGGGTCAAGATCGGCCCGCAAAAAATTGTTAAGCCCGAGGACCGGCCCGTGACCCCGACCAATTCATTGAAAAAATAACTTATTGCTGATGGACATCTATCAGCTTAAAGAAAAAGTTGTCAAATTTTGAAGGGCAATACACTTTTTTGTATTTATACCAAGAGGCAATACAAAAAAATTTGCTTTTTATACGAGAAATTTTATATACAAGAGGTATTGTATAAAAGGCAACAACAATATTACCGTTTGCCTTTTGTATAATGTCTACTAGTTTTTCGATTTTAATTTTTTATATTCATCAATTATTTAAAAAAATTAATTTATAATATGTAAAAGGCAAAAAGCCTTTAATCGACTTGTCATGTCTTTCAATTTTTCAATTTCAATTTTTCATATTTATCAATCATTTTTAAAAAAAATTAATTTTTATTTTAATATTAAACGGGCCCAATGGTTAACCATCGGACCCAAACAATCAAATCGGATCGGCCCAAGGTTTTCATTTATTGACCTGTGAACGGACTCACTCGGCTTATGGGCCATTTCTAACGGGCCGATCTTGAGCGGGCCATGTTAGGCCAGCCCAATTTGACACCACTATATTTTGATATCAATATGTTATGAGTTTTTAACCACTGTATGTTCCGCAACTTCTAACTTCTTGTGACGTATTTATAACAAATGGCATATAATAATATGTTGTCTACCTTGATAGAGTGTAGTATATGCTACATTCTAAACTGCTTTGACTCAATTAACATGTTACAATATGATTATTGTGATATGTCATGTATGCTTCGTGTTTGATAAGTTCTATTACATTATCTTTTACATTTATTGCAATTATGGGAGCTATTAAGTACTCAAGAGTTGCGATGGAAATATGTTGTCACACATAAATAACGTCAAAAGGGGTGTTCGATATTGTAAAAAAAGTTTTCTAATTGGCCTTGTTCGCCTCCTTCACATTCTACATATTATGAACCGTCCTAACCTTCCTCAAAATGTAACCATGATTCATTGAACAAGTTATGTCTCACTTCAAAATCAATTGTGCCCATAACGTATCTCAAGTGGAACATATTATATTACACAGCAAACTTGTTTTCATTGTAATGTACTATATTGCACTATGTACTCATATCAAGTTACATACTACACGTGTTACAATAGATATCATGTTATTTCTCATTTCAAAATCAAATATAACCAAAATGTCTACTTTTAAAAATCAAGTGTAACATTATTTTAAACATCAAACTTGTTTTCTATGTAACATATTAGATTACAAAACGTAATAACATCAATACTACATACTACATCACACATATTATATTCATGTTAGAGGCTGCAGATAGTATAGATCTCTCCTTGGCCAAGCTCTCATTACATCTCTCTCTTTATTCCTTCAATCTAACAGCAAGAAGATTTGGTAATCAAAAGAGTTTTTGACTTGGTCTTAGCAATCCTCTACTTATTGACAATTCTAGCTCTATTCCTCTGCAAAGTCAAGGGAGTCGTCAGCCTCTGAATCTTCACTACATTAGATATGTTTTATAAGTTCTGCATGTTGAGATTCTAGTCAACAGCACTAGGCATGGTTAGCAAAATTTGACACTCGTGTTGATGACACATTACTCTGAACATTTTGGGATAACTGTCGTCGCACTTGAGATTAATTAGGCGCCATTGGAATACGTAGTGACTGTCCCTAATTTGGCATTTGGGATTGCATTCTTCGAGAAGCTTTTAAAATACATACAAAAACATAAAAGTAGGAAATAAAAGTGAAGATGAAAGATAATTAGTCTCTAATTTTGAGTGAAATGGGAAAAGTCCTATACAAAGGAAAGATTTTGTGATGATTATGGAATTTTCATTCTGGACCGTAAACTTATTTATTTTTATATTTCATTAGTATAATCTAGTATTTATGAAATAAAGAAGTTGATTAGTAAATTTAAGATTTAAGTTAAAATCAGCGTACCTTGTGTAATTTTCACTTTTTTATTCACATATTTCGAGTGATTCACAAGTACCGCTAATTTTATAACTCATTTCTATTTATTTATAATTTACACTTCCGTAAACCCTTTGCAAACATGCTTTTAGAATGGGTCAAGTTAACCTTGTTTTTGAAAATATTTCTTAAAGTTTGTTAATTTTAAAATTATATTTTTAAACATTATGAATTTTTCCCACGTTAATATGATTTTTAAGAATGAGAACGATATCGAGACGAGGAACGAGGAACTCAATTTAAGATGTGATTGAGCTCCCTTTTTTTGTTGAAAATGAGTTTTGTAATAATGAATTTTTGGAGAATGTGGTTAAAAAGTAGAAAGTTTTTTAATATTTGATTGTGAAAATGAGTTTAGATAACATGGATCAAACATGGCTTAATTACCTGTGATAGTTTCTTCAAAGTTTTTCTGGTGAAAGGGGGAATGTCAGTGCCTAATTTGTCAATTTTGATAGTTTTGAGATAATAATTCTTGGCGGTAAATGGCTATGAAATGCAGCCCCATGCTAATCTTTGAGTGGGCCCACATGTTTCATAACTCTTTTTCATAGGCCTGGCCTATAAATATTAAATAGGCTTTTACTACTTTATGGATGAGGCCATAGGGTGTGAAATTTGAGGCCTAACCTAACTCATCTAATGGCTTTCATTCCTTGGGCAGTGTACCAAGCTTTTAGACACATTCTGTCTGTACTGGCCCATTTCTTCATCAAGCTACCAAAATATTTTCTTTATTAGGATTTGATATATCAAGGTTCAACTTTTTGATGATATATTTTCTATTTTTTAACCAAATTTACTAAGAATTTAATTTTTAAATAAATTGTACTCTATTTCTTAAACCCTTTTGGTTGTTGGTTAAAATTAAGTAGGGCTCAAATGATGACAATAAGGTCAGATGGTATAATTTGATTTCAAATCGTTCATTTTAAGTAGACTTTATTCAAATTAGACATAGTATTTGTGCAGATTTCCTTTTTCTGTTAAAATTATGAGTTGATAGAAATGGATGATGAACAAGTGGGTGGTACTTGTTAATCTTACGAAATATGTGATAAAAATTAAGGCACGATTTACAAAATTATCAACATTTTGATTTTAACCGTTCGTGTTAGGTGGTCTCAATTCGAATTAGACATAATTTATAAAATTATCAACATCTTCAATTTGCATATTGAGTCTCTTTCTTAACATTTTTAGCTGTGTGGTTGAACTTAGGTCCCTAAGGAGGAGGATTATATCAATTGGCATACCGTAAAACTTCTATAAAATAATAATGTTGGAATCGAAAAAATTATTATTTTAAAATGGTTATTAATTTATCGACGAATGAATAATTTATTCATTTATCAATAAATAAATATTTATTAATTTATGTAGTATTTTATATTTTATAACTTGTATTATATTTTACCATAATATATATAGGAAATTTAAAGAAAAAAACATTTAATGTAGTGAAATTCAAAATTTAATCTATAAGCACAAAAGGCACACACATATTATAGAGGAAACATTAATGTACCTGCATTAACTCCAAATTTAATACAAATATGAATATTCCTACTCTAGACAAAAAGATTTATAACCATGGGTTCAAGAAAAATTGCATCTCTTCATTAATTAAAAAGAATTTGCAACCGTACTATTTTGTATATTCGTTGGACCTTAAAGAATCTTAAAAAAAATATATTATATTATGCATTTAGAGGGTTTTTAATTTAGTACACTGACCTAAGTCGAGATTGAAGGATTTTATTATTTAAGCAAGATTATTAATTTATTGAACATTCATTTATCGAAATTTTATTGTAGTTTGATTTTAAAGTGTTCGTGTTAGGTGGTCTTGATTCAGTGTAAACATAGTATACAAATGGTCTTGATTCAGTTTAAGCATAGTATACAAAATTATCAACATTTTCAATTTGCATATGCGGTTTCTTAAAAAATTCCTTTGGTAACAAATCATTCAGTGACAAAAATACCCTTTATCCCAAATTTTCAAAACACAAAAATACAAAAAAAAAAAAAAAACCAATATTTTATTTATTTTACCAATATTTGAATTGGTATAGTTAGGTTAGACATCAATTTATAAAATTATCAACATTTTCAACTTATACGTGGTCTCTTACTCAACACCTTTAACTGTACGGTTGAACTCTGGTATGGGTCAAGGGTGACTATCAGATTAATTGGTATATTTTATTTTAAAACATAATTGACAAAATTATCAACATTTTCAATTTTTATAGGCACATCTTTCTCAACCCTTTTGGCCGTGTAGTCAAACTTAGGTAGGGGATATGGGAAGAAAATCAGATCAATTAGTATATTTTGATTTTAATCAATCATGAAAAGGTTAATGTGCTAATTTTTTGGAAACTTTTCCTTTTCTTTTTGGGCAGAAAGGTCCAATCCTGGTTGGAATTTGATAATTGGAACTTCAGTTGGCCTTCTTTTGCTTATCAACAAAACTTAACATTCACAATAATCACGAGCCTGAGGTATTTTTCTTGGGTTTATCTTGATATCGTGTTCGTATAATTGTATTGAATGATTTTGTTGTGTTGCTTTCCGTTCAAATAATGCTATAGTTCTGTTGCTGGTTGAACAAGTTCGATAAATTAGTAGTTTTTTATACTTCAAACCCTATTCTCAATCCAATGTGGAGACGATAAACGTTTGTTTATATCTTTAATGACTCGTTTAGGAATAATCAATTCATGAGAATATTAGCGTATCACAAGAAAGGCTCTTAACAAATCTGGAGATTTAGAGTTACAAATATGTTCGATTTGACACTATTATTCATATTACTCAATATTGGACATATAATTGTCCAATTTGATGTACTAAACTTGAATCGGGTTCGTCTCGACATGGTTTGATATCACTTTGTATGATCGAACATTAAGGTGGACACGTGAGAGATTGTTGTTGTTGAACATGGCCTACGTAACATGATTTGCACATGAGATTTTAAGAATATTCTTATGACCAGTCCCACCTACGTGTAAATTCTAGAAAGACAAGTTAAGGACATAAGAATCCAACTACTGATATGGAAATCGGACATTTGGCACCAATCCGATGTCAAGTACTTGCTATAAGGGACCAGACACTTCAATTTGTACTAATAATTTTGTTCCTGCAAATAATCAATTTTCAATTATGCACTCAATTTATCAAACCTCACCCACTTAGTGGAGAGAGATTATTATTTTTGGACCATATAAGAGTGTCAAGAGAACACGTTTCACTAAGTTGTATAATAAGTTAATTAAATTTTGATTAAATATATTGCAGGTTGGGTAGAATTACATCTAGATCACCAGAGAGAGAGAATATTTTCTTATAGAAATTATATAAATCAAAAACACGTTTCTACATGTCGACTATTCATATTTTTAACGTTGAGGTCTGCATGTTTCATTAGTTAATTGTCAATAATGGACAAAATGACCAGACCTACAAGCAAATTGAAGTTAGGTAATTTGATTACACTAAATTGAAGATGAGTTACTAGATTTACAAGCAGATCGAAGTCCGGTGATTTAATTATGAAAATGAGTGACCTAAATGCACCTACTCGAAGTTCGTTAACCCGCACCGCATTTATTTCATTAAGAGCTTGTTTGAGAGAGAAATTTTACAAGTGAAAAATAATTTTTCGAAAACCGCGTATATAGAAAATAGGAATATTGTGAATCTAAAAAAAATGTGTTGTTGAATCTTCCAAACTACGTGTAAATTTACTTTTAACTTTTTTATATTTAAACACTTTTTTTTTTCCACGATATTGCTCCACGATAAAAGTGGTATCGACAGGATTGAGAATATAATGGCGAAAATGAAAATGAAAATGAAAAGGATGGATCGTTCCATTTATACTTGGAAATAAAAGTAGCTGCTGCTATATCCACAAGGCAGTTTCTAGGCTAGTGGCTATATAAATATGTATGATTAGTCAGTTCTATAAATCGGATCATTTTGGGAATAAGATAAGAAAATGAAAAATACTTATTTCCACATTTAGGAAAGTAAAAATATCAAAAAGAAATATTGATAGTTCGGAAAATAGTTTAAAATTTTGTTATTTTATACTATCTAATACAGTTCAATACTTCTGTTGATGATAAAAAAAAAAAAAAGACGTTACTTTCACATCAATATTTTTTTTCCGACAAAAAACATTATTGCTTGTTGTATTTTTTTAAACGAAAATAAGACGTAGTATTGCTGAAAGTTAACAGCTTGGCTTATTTCGTTAACATTTTTTCTCTTATATAAGTCACAAGATTGTCGATAAAACGTACTTTATCCCCACCCAAAAGAATTATTGTTATTATTATTATTTGAAAAACAATTTGCAAAAGACTGAGAATTTGTTCTTATCCTTAAGAAAGAGACAATTCTCAATCCCATACTTTGTGCGTTTGGATACCCTTTTTTGTCTTTTTAGGTTCATCAATTATATATACAAACTTTTCGCCAAATGCCACCCGTCGACATATCTAATCTAAAGCCTTCAATACCCATATGTCATATGGCCAACCATGTCCCGCTCCCAAACCCTCAACTTAGGGGAGATTTCCATAAAAGAAATGACTTTGAACATATTCAATTGTTGAATTGGATTAGATTCGGATCCCATTGAATTTCAGATTAATTACTTATAAATTTTCGCATCATTCTTCGAGTAAATGCTCTAACACGTGTTAGAGCACCAATTTATGTGTCATGACGTAATAGGCTCAATTAAAAGTGGAATTATGTGATTTATTTATTTGTGCTTATTATTTAATGCTACTTATGTACATTTAGATCGACGTTGTAATATCAATGATATTAAATAACATTAATAAAAAAACATATGTGGTAAAAAAAATTCATGAAATTGTCCATTTTAGTATGGGGAATTGTGGGTTGGAGGCTTGTAGGTTAATTAATGATTCTTATCTTTTATTTATGTGTTCCATTGATATGTCCCATCAAGCTTTAATTAAATCCCATTCATATTTATCTATTCATCCAATTCTCATCCTTCCCTATCTATCTCTAGCCTGCCTACTCTTAGGAAACGCCGGTTCGATGCAAGTTGAAGAAAAATTAACTTGACTAGTTTAGGGTTGTAAAAAATTTAATATCTAGGCCAAGGTATTAAATTGTACGAACCAACCAAGTAAGACAAAAATGATCTCTTCTTTTTTTTTTGTCATTAACCCATGTTACATAAATAGTCATTTTAGTGGTGAAGAGTTCTTGATAATTTTAATTCAATTTATCATCACCCGTCAATTTATATGAATCCGTAAGTATGTTGTACAACAAGCATTATTTTTATATATTAACAATTTAATTACTGAACATTTATGGCTCAAGCTTACCATTCCAAAATATAGAAAATACATATTTCTCTTGATTTTAAACACCCAGAAATAAAAAATGAAAAGCTAACTAGCACGTCTTGGAATTGGTGATTGAAACTCTGGAAAATCTAACTAGGGTTAATTACTTTAATTTATCATTAATTAGCGAAATTTATCTATACATACAATGCATAAACTCCAAAGAAGATTCAAAATCCCGACATGTTTATGAATTATATGTATGATTTTCAACTATGTAATAGAGAGAAGCCTTATGATTCATGAACCTGCAGGACAGGACTCAACGCCCAAGAAAAACAGACTGATTTCAAATTATAATGCAACACATGGCACATGTAATTAACCGTAAATGATGATTAAAATGCCTCCTTGTCTCCTTAATCACCCGTTTTCTACAGTAATATCCTGCTTTCATCGAGAGTAATGTTTAGGGTTTTTGGACAGCAAAATCGTGCTTCATTATTCTGAAAATTCCAAGATTTACACGTAAAAACATGAGATGGCTGCATCTTGTCGATATTATTCTGATTCATGTATGCTGTTGACACAGAGAATTCACGTTGACATGTTTGCATGGAAATATGGTTTATCAATTATCAGTATATGTTTTTCTTTGCATTCCCATTAAATTCAACTTCCTGCAGAATACTTTTTGACTCTGTGTGTGTGTGTCTTTTTTTTTTTTTTTTCCACGTATATACACTTACATAAATTGCCAAAATAATTCAAAGATCAGATAAATGTTGGCCATGAGAGGTCATTTCTCTGCAGGTTGTCCACACATATATACACACGTATGTATCAACGTATGTATATATACATACAGAAGATGCATGGACGTGGGGTGGCGGGGATGGGGCAAGAGAGGGATGAGACATGGTGCATAATCGTGGGGATTTGACAGAGGCAAGCAGTAACCTATTGTCGGACACTTTGCGTACAAAAGCTCAAAAATTATACTAAAAAACAAAGAGAGAAATGACAGCTCCTTAGCCTTTCCCAAATCCGTCCCCCCATTCAGTCAATCTACGCTATATCCGTGTGTACATGTTTTGTCTCCCTCTTCACTTGTTTTTTTCTACGCATAAATTTACAATGTAAGTTACCCCGTAATCACGTAATATAATTTAGATAAATAAATTTATTTAGCCTCCGTAGAAATTAAAATCAAGATTTTAATATAAATCAATGTCAACAATTAATTTTAACATCATATTTTATGGAATTCACAACTTTTCAACAACATATTTCATCAACTTTTATCAAAATTCACTAAAAATCTGACCGAGGGCTTAGTTTCTAATAGTTTAAATTCTTAGACGAAATGTCAATAGAGTATTAGGAAAGGTCGAATCACCTCACCACTCGTCAAATAATACATTTTGTACATTTTGGATCTTCTATAGAGAGAGAGAGAACAATTTTGACACCATAATTGTGCTTTGAAGAAATAATTTAGGCAGATAGAGTTGGTTCTTTTCAAGTGGCTTAGGAGTTTAGATGAGATCGTTTAACGTACCAAGTTCAAAAGTCTTCGTCGAAGAAATTAGGCCCATGTTTCATCTTTTGGGGAAAATATGTTTTGAAATAATATATATATTTTTAGAATTGATGATTAAAAAATAAGGAAGGATTTTGAATTTATGTGCAAAATTATTTCATGGAAGAAACTCAAACGGGTTGAGAACGCGTTCACATGATTTATTTACTTTGAATAGAATTAAGCACCTATAAAGCTCTGAACAAAATAGGCGTATAAACAATATGTATCTATAGGTTTATATATCTATGGTTAAACTTGAATTATCTGCCGACCATTAAAACATGTTACGAGAAAGAAACAAAGGTCTGGCCGTCGTCCATTTTTCTAATCTTCTATGACCAGATACGCACTCAGTTTTTTGCCGGGTCAAATTGTCAACTATTTTTTTCTACGAGAACTAAATAATATTCTTCTACTGTTCCTCGAGCCACACCACTCGATCCACTAGCTAATTTTTCAGTCAACTTGGTCAAACCTTGCTTTCCAACGGATTAAGACGATTTTTTTCCTTAAAACAACCGTTATTTTGCCTAATTATTGTCGACCTAGGAAATTTGTCAACATGTTCTAGTTACCCTTTTCTTTTTACTCCATCTTTTGTAATTTACAATTAATATACTGCCAGCTAGAGTTATGATTGTCAAACGAAAGATCCAATTTAAGTCCTTTGCTCAATTCAATTATGAATACTAGTGCTCGTGTCAAACCTTAAAGTGAATTCAATTTGCATGCGTCGAAGACAAAATTTAAAAGGATTCGTGTATGCTAACTACTTAAAACATTTAAATGAATTAATTCACATCCCACCAGATAACCCCGTAAAATGAATGAACAATTGTACAAATAAGGAGATTCGAGAACTTTCCACGCATACAATCTAAACATACCCTTCCATGCACGTTATCTTAATATATAACTAGTCGGAATTGTTGCTCTGATGAATCATCCGGTGATTGATGTCGTTATTAGCATCAATATTCTTCAATTCATGAAATGTAATTTTGGCATGTGACATAGAAGAAACGACCGGAGTGAGGACTTGATGTTTGGCATCGACCCTACAACGGTTGTCGTGCTTTGTGTTTCATTAGTCGTTGGAATATGATTGGGCAATAAAGCACGTACGGATCATAAGATATATAACAAAATAAGGGAACAAGATCACTGCCGTTATCAATTCGAGGCTTTTGACTAGCCATTTGTCCCTAATTGTTTCTTTTACTATCTAGGATTTTGCTATTTCCAGTCCTGCATGAGACATCACATCGGTTTTCATAATTTTTCATCAAGAAATCTTAAACTATCATGCATTGTTACATAAGCTGATGTAAACCCAGTTATATTGAAACCTGGGCACAATTCAACAAATTCGTGGTCCTAAATTATGTCATTAATGAATTCTCCTTAATTTTCTAAAAATATTGTTGTAGATTGGCTGAGGATACAATTAATAATCGAATAATGAATCCATCGAATAAAATGAGTCAATACATTAAGCATGGCTTAAATTTAAACTTAACAAATCTATTAAAATATCATTTTGATTCCTTATATAATTAATTAGTTTATTTATTTCAATATTTCGTATAGACAATGAATAAAAAGAGCA
>CAIGRP010064203.1:0-12344 GCA_903798385.1 Fraxinus cuspidata | reverse complement strand
CAGCAGTTTCCAGCCCATGGCCTTTTAGCAGATGGGGTGTGGACCTTATTGGCCCTTTATCCAAGGGCAGAGGAAGCGCTAATTTTGCCATAGTTGCAATTGACTACTTTACAAAATGGGTCGAAACTGAACCTCTAGCAAAGATCACTGAGGCTAACACCTCCAAAATTCTGTGGAAAAACATCATTTGCCTGTTCAGAATTCCCCACTCAATTGTGTCGGACAATGAAAAACAATTGGACAATAAAAAGGTGAGAGACCTTTGTGAAGAGATTGGGATCAAAAAATACTTCTCTACTCCGCATCACCCCTAGGCTAATGGGCAAGTAGAGGCTGTGAATAAAACTATAAAACATACTTTAAAGAAGAAGTTGGACACGGCCAAAGGAGCCGGGTGGATGAATTTCCACAAGTGCTATGGGCCATCCGAACCACTACTCCTTTCTCTATAACTTTTGGTACAGAGGCCGTAAGCCCCTTTGAGTGGGATTGCCTTCCCCCCGAAGGAGCATTTCAGTGAGATATCAAATGACGAACTCCTCAAGTACGAACTCGACTTTTTCGAAGAAAAAAGGGATAATTCCCAGTTGAGGTTAGCAATTTATCATAGGAAAATGAGCCAGTATTTTAACTCGAAGGTCAAGAAAAGATCCTTTCGGGAAAATGACTTAGTGCTTTGTAAAGTATTCTTATCTTCAAAGGAGCCAATGGTAGGCACTTTGGGGCCAAACTGGGAAGGACCTTATCGTATTGAAAGAGAGATCCGACTCGGTACCTACTGCATCAAAGACATGGACAGAAAGGTCCAACCTCACCCATGGAATGTTGAAAATTTGCGAATATATTATCAGTGAATGTAACCCACTACTGGAAGTTCTTCCCAACTTTGGTGAATGAATGAAATCTTTGTTTCAAGAAGTTACTTCATTGATAGGTGCCTCGGAGGAGAGGATTCAGTCCCAAAATGGGACTGCCTCATTTGAACTCTGAAGCATACATCACATGCCTCCCTTGACGAGGCTGAACATCAAGGGAGAAGCCTTTGCTTGGATGAACCATTCTCCATGTAAGGAAGCGTGGGAGAGGATTCAGTCCCAAAAGGGGGCTGTCTCGTTTGAACTCCGAGGCGTACATCACATGCCTCCCTTGATGAGGTTGAATGTCAAGGGAAAAGCCTTTGCTTGGATGAACCATCCTCCATGTAAGGAAGCGTAGGCGCCTTGGAGGAGAGGATTCAGTCCCAAAAGGGGACTGCCTCATTTGAACTTCGAGGCATACATCACATGCCTCCCTTAACGAGGCTATACGTCAAGGGAGAAGCATTTGCTTGGATGAACCATCCTCTATGTAAGGAAGCGTGGGCGCCTCGGAGAAGAGTCAGTCTCAAAAGGGGACTGCCTCGTTTAAAGTCCAAGGCGTATGCCTCTTTTGACGAGGCTGAACATCAAGGAAGAAGCACATGCCACTTCTCGATAAAGAGACAGGACATGCCACTTCCTGATAACGCCAAGGTTAATCCCCTCAAGAATTTGTTTTGCATTGTCCAATATATTTGAAGTCTAAGATTCAGTTTAAGTTCAACCGAGTTTGAAGATGCATCATTCAGTTTGATTTCGATCCGGTTTAAAGTTTAAGTTCAATTTGAAGGAACCTAAATTGCAATTTGTTAAGACAACTAACTTTAGTTATTGCATTATGGAGGTCTATTCACTTGGAAGAAAATAACAATTGCAAACGATAAATGCTTGAACTTTCATTAAAATATGAGGTACATCAGAATGTTGGATACATTATAAGAATAAAACAAAGGCTACTGAGGGGGAGGGGGAGCTTGAGCTTCGGTGGAAGGCGTTTCAGTCGCCATTTGATCAGATGCCTCCTCAGAAGGGACCTCTTCTCCAATTGCTTCCTCAACAGGGGTCTGAGGTACATCTTCCTCAATAAATTCGGCCTTGAGTTCAGAAGCGTCTAGCTTAGGATAGAGTTCCTCGACCCTCCCTTAACCTCCTCCAATATATGCCGAAGCGCTGGTACTCTTCAGTTAAGTGAAAATTGGCAATGTAATCCTTCAAGCCACCTCACCAGCCTGTTGAGCTTTAGTCTTTGCCTTCTTATCCTCCTCAACATAATATTTGATCTGACTCTCCATAAATTGAGTTCCATCTCTACATCCAGCCAGATCAAGGTTGGCTTTTTCCAGAGCCTCAACAGTGAGATTCTGGTGTTTGTTGGAGGTCTCCAACTTCTTCGTCAGGGAAGCCACTTCGCACTGAGATTCGTATACTTCTTTCTTCAAAGCATCAATCTCAACTAGTGCAGAAGCTAGCTTGGCCTCTCCTTCCAACTTTTGGGCCCTTAGCTCCTCAGCTTCGGCCTTTCCCTTCTTTAGCTCAGCCTCAGCAGCCTCCAGCTTTTCATAAGAGGCCATATTCCTCCTTTGGATGTCAGATAATACTTTCTGACACTCTAAGGCCACTCCAAAGGCCCTTGTGCTTTGGCTCACCAGTGTAGCAGTGAGGCCCACCGCGTCACAAGTAGACACATAGTTCTGCCACCTCTCCATCCAGAACTTAATAAAACCTTCAGTGGCGCCTCAGACCTCAGGAGGTAGCATCTCTAGGACCAATGGAGCGATCACATCATCTTTACCTCCTAGGAAGTTCCCTGACTTCCCAGGGGTCCTCTCCACCTGGCTCTTCTTCAGAGCCTTAGAAGCTGAAGGAGTGCTCGTTTTCAACTCCTCATCAGCCTTCATAGCCCTCTCCACATTGGCAGCTTTGATTGAAGAATCTAAAAGCTTAGGCTGCTGGGAACCCCCCTTTTCGGAGTGGGACACCGACGTCCCAAAAGAAGTCTCGCTTGCTAGGACAAGCTTCTTCTTCTTCTGAGGCCCTTCTACCTTCCCCTTTCCTTTTTCAGGGGGCCCCTGGGTCTTCTTTGGAGCCTCCTCTTCTGCTCCCTTATCAGCTTGGTCCTTGCTGAGGTGTTCCAGCCTTGACCTCACTTCCCTTGCCCCAGAAGAAGATGGTTTCAGGGCCTGGCGCTAGAAAAAAAGGTGGCCTTCATTATGGAAGATGGGATTTTAGCAGCCCCCCATCCCGCCTCATAATCTATAGGCTCCTCAATCATACTATACTCATCTGACCTCCCTGACACCCCCTCCTTATTTCGCCAGAAAATACCTACGCAAATGGAGGAGAGTCGCCGGAGTTCAAATGCCGGAAAATCGAGAGAAAGCAGCAGGGAATTCGAAGAATGTTTTGCCAAATTAAAGTTCTAAAATAATGAGGATTTTGGTTTTTATGCAAAACGGGAGTTAGATCCCAGCAATTGGATCAAAGTTCATTCAATCGAAGCCACCCAAATTTAGATTTAATCTAAACCACATAATTTAAACAGTTTATGATATCAACGCCTCAGATTAACTTGTGGATTACACATATTGGCCTCAGTGCGTAAGCACCTCTAGCAAGTTACATAAGCACATAATGGATAATCATTACGCATTTAATGTAGCAGTCGTACGTGTATTGGAAGTTGTATTGTTACAGCTGCTCCACCTTGAGAATGTACAACAACCGTCAAATCATGCACACCAATATCGAAACCAATTAATAAGATATTGAGCCTCGGCAGTTCAGCAAGCAAGTACCTGCCTCAGCTCCAAAACAAATTCAGCTATCTTAAAAGTTGTTGGGCCTCGACAGTTCAGCAAGTAAGTACCTGCCTCAGCTCCAAAACAAATTTAGCTATCTTCAAAGTTGTTTGGCTTCGGCAGTTCAGCAAGTAAGTACTTGCCTCAGCTCCAAAACAAATTCAGCTATCTTCAAAGTTGTTGGACCTCGGCAGTTCAGTAAGTAAGTACATGCCTCAGCTCCAAAACAAATTCAGCTATCTTCAAAGTTGTTAGGCCTCAACAGTTCAGTAAGTAAGTACCTGCCTCAGCTCCAAAACAAATTCAGCTATCTTCAAAGTTATTGGGCCTCGGCAGTTGAGCAAGTAAGTACATGCCTCAGCTCCAAAACAAATTCAGCTATCTTCAAAGTTGTTGGGCCTCGGCAGTTCAGCATGTAAGTACCCGCCTCAGCTCCAAAACAAATTCAGATATCTTTAAAGTTGTTGAGCCTCGGCAACTCAGCAAATCTCCAAAACGAATCCAACAACCTTCGAAGGTATTAGAACTCCAAATCAACTATTAACTCCATGCACTATATAAATATTTATTCCTGGACTTGGGGGACTAGATGATACACCCCAAATTTCATGAATTTCGAAGATCCTTTCTAAACATCATCGCTGAAGTCTACGCATGACATAAATAATCACACATGGACTTGGGAGACTGTTGTTATGACTTGTTACTAGGGACTGCCACGTGGCAGTTAAAACTAAAGCCGTGGGACCATATCCAATCGAATCACCTTAACTCTTTCTATATGCCCATTATTAACCGAGGCCCATTGCCGATGTCCATTCCATTCTGAGGCGCTTCATGGATCCGAGGCTCTCCTCTCCTGACAACCCACGTGCAAAGATTGTACTCATGATGAGGATCTTTTCCAAATGATTGATGTGACCTTTGGAAAAAGTGTATTTGTGCCCCGTTTTGTCAATGTAAGAACATTAAATGCTTTGAAGAGCTAATAGGGTCAACTAGATGGCTAGGACTTGATGTTTTGGCCGAGGAGATGTGGCCACGTGTAATTTGATCTAAATGTTACCATCCCATTTGTAACAACTATAAATACCCCTACCATGTAACAATTAAAAGCTAATGCAATTTTATATCCCATTTGTAACAACTATAAATACCCCCACCAAGTAACAGTTAAAGGCTAATGCAATTTCATACACTTGAGACAATATATTTTACTCTCATTGACTTATAATAAATTCAAATTCAGATTTAGTTCTTAACGATTGATTCTTATTATACAATCGTGTCACGGATATCTCGCCAGGACCCGAACGGAAACGTCTCGGGTCGTTAAGTTGTTCCCACGTCCAATTTCGAAGCGATCTCTATCGTTGATCTATCTTTACGTGTTGGAATTTTCCTTACGTATGCACGAGTGGGTCCGGCATCTGTTGACAACATTTTTTGAGGTCAACAGTTTCCTAAACAACCTTAGAATTGAGGTGTGGGTGCAAACCCAATTTACACCCCATCCAGTTTTAAGGATGTTCGACAAATGTGCTAAAAGGAAAGATAGATAAAATGGATCAGTTAGTTAAAAGGTTAGAGAGAGATGCTGTCAACTCTAGTGCCCACTTGAGTGCCTTTGATTTCTTGAGTTTACTCTTGTTTATTAGGATTGTTTACTTGTTGTTCGATCTTAGACTATTGTCATTGTGAAAATTGATTTCAGCTTTTTGATTTTTAGTTGGGTATTCAGTTTGTTCAGATTCAAAGTCAACCAGGTGTTTGGGTTTGGCCAGATGCGGACAACTCAGTGGCGTTTGTGGTTTGTCAGATTCAAATTCAAGATAACTTTGATTTTCCGTTCAGTTTTTGTAGTGCGTTCTGTTTTCAGCAGTGTTTGGATTCGGCTTGGGTCAGAAGACGGTGGCTTTGCAGTGTTCAGGTTTGGCCACCAGTGGGAGGTTCTGTTTACTGGTATTCAGCTTGTTTTCTTGCTTACCGGGTTTGCAGCTTACTGAATTATCTCCTCCGATTTTCAGTGGGTTTCCAAGACTTGGCTGTTTTTCAGTTTTATTTTCCTCACGTCTGCTCAGAGGCAGATCTAACAAAAGTTGGGCCCGAGCGGACGTTGACCATTGGCAGTTGACAATCAGCGATCGTAAGAGTGATTACGCCCAAATAATAACACGATAATTGTAGCACAACTTTGGGGTGTCGATTCTATAGGAAGATGAAAAAATACTCAAAGGTTCAACAAATTAGAGTTTTCGGTGAATTGTTTGAAAATGATTTATTTTTCGAAATAAAATTTTAATATGAATTGATCAAGTAATAAAATTAAAATCAATGAGTTAAAATAGTGAAGCGTCGAAATTCTCTCAATTGGATCGTATCATTCAACGTCAATTATTCATTTTTTATAACGTAATTAGAGGCTTTCTTCCCGGCGCTCTAATCGGAAGATTTATCGTAAAGACCAATTAAATTTAAATATAATCCTAGAATCTAGATTTTCTCTAAAATTTTCCACAATTATTTATAGAAGTCAGATTATAATTCGACCATATACATCAAGCATAAGGCAGTAAATAATCACACCAATAAAATAAATGAAATTGAAATTCAACAAGTATTTCGATCGTTCAATAGAAAAAAACATGAGTAATGCCTATGAAAAATCTAATAAAAGTGAAACCAATTTCAAAATAAATTTATGAAAAGATAATCTAAACCTATAATTATTTAACAAGAAAATAAAAAATTACATAAATAAAAGACGTGAAATCACCAAATCCAGTGAGTTCCTCCGTTGCTTCATCAAATTATTTAGTTCTTCATGGAGTTTTTAAGCCAAAAGATGAGAGAAAAGTGCATGGAGGCATTCGCAATATGTATTCTACTATTAAGTATTTGTAGGATTCGAAAATTGGATGAAATCACGTTCAAATTGGTTTCCAAAAGAATTCCAATCGAATAAGGAAATTTGTCTTCGCGCGCGGATTTTTTGTCTCTACACAACAATCAGTATTTGGGTCATAACTTTCTTTCCCGCTATCCGATTTAGGCGATTCAAGCTGATTTGAAAATATAACTCAATGAGATACAACTTTTATACAATATATTTCTTTTAATTCGAACGTTTACTATGCCAAAAATGAGTCTCAATTTTCGACTAAAAATCTGGAATAAATTTTAGGCGAATTGGAAATTGATTTTGATAATATTTTGATCATATTCTATTCCTTTTTGAGTTTCAATTACATCAAATTGTCTCCTAGAAATTTTCAAAGTATCTTCTTGTGGTCCGACTCAACTATTGAGTATTTGCAATTTGGTCCTCAAACTTTGGATTTTGCCATTTTTCGCTATTTTTGCATTCTTTTCTCAAATTCTTCACCCGAAGCCTATTGTCTTCAACCAATTAGCTTCCAACTCTTTCAAATCCACATTTAGCCTTTCCGAACCAACTTTGGATATTTGCAATTTAGTCCCTAAACTTTCATTTTCTTTTATTTAGGTCCATTTTTCTTTATTTCTTCCCAATTTCGCTACATTCATCATGTTGTCCTGCAAAACATAAAATGCATAGAATTAAGCCATATTCCAACATACTAACCAACAAATGTTCATATTTTGACAGTAAAATAAGTGTGTAAAAATGCACTTATCAAAGAGTGAGATCGTTTATTAATATTTAATTAAATAATATTAAAAATTATTCATATATATGTAATCGCACTTAAACGTAAAAATTATATATTAATTATTTTTATTTTCAGCAGGAAAGTTTATATTTGAAACTAACGACGGGGTTGAGGATGTAGGTTACTTTCTGATACCATAACAGGTTGAGTATGATCAGCAATCTCTTGGTGTTGTTGATTTTTTTTAAAAATTCTTTAAAAATGGAAAATTTGCTTCCATGTAGTCCACACATTTCCTCTTTTATTTTTATTTTGGCTTTATTTATATACCAAGTATAACATATTTAACTACATAGAAAGATATTTTCTAGCATGTCTATTTCACAATATCTTAATATTTTCATAGGTTGCAAACTGAAGATGCAGGCAATTAAAAATTAGCCAGAACACTGTAAGACAATTTTGAAAAAAATAAAATTATTTTCTGATCAGAAAATGTTGTACAAGTCTTGGAATTTGGACTTTGGAGCCTCAGCCGGGTATGTGATAATTTAACTGTAAAGTTTTTATTCATTTTTCCGTTGTTGGAAAAAGGAAAATGTCAGTTGTCCCTTTAAACAAGAAATTGTCCTTCGCTTAATTGAAAATTATCCTCTTATTCCTTTAACACCGTCCCCCAAACCACCAAAGACAGAGAAGCCAGATTTTCAAAGTATGGCTTTCATATTTCAATTCTCCAAACCAGGAAAGTCTAGCAAATTAAATTTCGTTGGTAATCTTGAAAATCCCAAGGACAAGAATTAACGGCGAGCTTTAATTATGTTAAAGCTCGCCAAACAAGCCAAAAATGCAATTGTTCATTAGAAAACTCTTACTGTCGTACGGAATTTTAATCTTAATCGTTATTTTAACCACCCATTCCTACCCACCATCCGATCAAGCTCCAATTTCCTCAAATTACCCTTCGACTAAGAAGAAGATGGAAATCTCAAATCCCCAAATTTGAAACCCGATTTTTGCTCCGTAAAGTGCTTCCGACCAGATCTGGTATGCGGTGCAGATGGGGTGACCTACTGGTGCCGTCGCAGATACTAATGATGATGAAAATTATTTCATGTAATTGGGCCTCATTTTTAAAAAAGGCCCAACTCTCTCAACCCAAAACAAATGTGCCAAAACTAAAAAAAAGGCCCACAAGTGACCTGTTCTTCTTCCCCGTCTTCTCTGTTCTTCTATGTTCTCTCTTTTCTCCAATCAGCGACGCCCGGCGGAATTGAAGGCTCCGGAGGATACGGCACGGGCAGTAGGGCCTCCTCGCTGGGTACTAGGTCCGCTACTGCGTCGCTACTTCATGTATTCACCTTCATTCAGCTTCTAAGGTTGAAGGGTGTATGTACTTTGTATACATATGTACTAACCCAATTCAAATTTGAATTTCTACTGCCGCCTTTTAGTCATTTACGTGATTTCTGTCAGCTGGTTTTGCGTATAGCAGGTGGTCATAGGTGGTCTAAACTGCTTTCCACTTTGGGTAATATTATTTGATATTGCCATTTTATTTTTACTTGTGCTAATGGGCCTCCTTGATTAGTCAGCGTGTGTTTTTAGAATAGCTAGTTTCTTTTCTGTTGGGCGTCTTAATAGGCAGGAAAAAAGTTGGGCTGAAAGGCTTTATTGGACCACTTAAGAATCCTCTTGTTATTGTAGTGGATAATAACTCTCTTGGTCCATCTAATGATAAGTTACTGGACGATCGGGTTACAAAGTCTTCTTCAGGTGTTTCGGAGTCCAAAATTGATGCAAATGTTGCTAAGGATTGCTTTAATGATCTGCTTTCTGATTCGCTAAATATGTCCCAAACACTTGGTGATGAAGACACGGATTCAGGGAGTTCTTGTGGTGAACTTGAGATTAAGAAGCATGCAAAAACTGAGGGGGAAAAAGTTACCAAAGCCCCACGTGTTAATCTTTTTAAGGACAATAGGAAATACAATGAATATACGAAGTTACAAGTGTTCGATAATCTTAGGATGAAGTTGTGCTATGTGAATCAGATGCCAAAAATATAGAGGTGGCTTGAGGTTATGGTCTTGTAGGGTATTTTGCGAGTAGATTCCCAGGGAAAGTAGCCTTACTTCAATTGTGTGACTCTTAGAAGGTTTAGTACCTTGTTCACTCGAGTGGGTGGTTGGTCTTCAACTTTGAGATGGATTCGGAGAGACTTAGTGTTCTACATGGTGGTCCTTACTTTGTCTATGGGAGACCGTTAATGCTTAAGGCGATGCACCGTTATTTTGAATTTGATTATAAAGAAATTAGTATGATGCCGGTTTGGATAAACTTGCTGGATTTGCCTTTGGAGTTTTAGGGCCCCAGTGCCTTGGGCAAAATTGAGTAGTAAGTTGGCAATCCTATCATTACCAATGAGCTCACGTCTACTCGAGGTAGGCTATCTTATGCGAGAATTCTGGTTAAAGTTGATGCGTCTACCGAGCTTGTGCGTGTAGTGAAAATTAAGCTTCCTAATGGCATTTTAAGGGATCAAGAAATCCTTTTTGAACATGAACTGAAGTTTTGTAGTTTTTGCAAGGTCTTTGGGTACTCTTCAAGGTTGCAATGATAAGAAATAGGCCACGAGTGATAAAGGGATTACCTTAGATGGCATGCCATCGAAAGTTCCCGTGCCGGCTGCACACAAGGAGAATGTACAAAATGGGCACACTAACAAAGGCACTAGTGGAAAGCAGTAGGAGGACAAGCTGGAAGCTCTGTTTGTTGAGGTTGCAAAAAGGAAATGCGAAAATCAGCCAAAGGGATGGTGTAAGAATTCACAGCATTCTTTAACATGAATTTCGGGTCAAAAAACTTACTTGAAATGATGAATTCCAAGATCTTTTCATGGTTGAATCACCTTGCATTCTAAAGTTCCAAAATCTACATTTCTTGTTCTCCAATGGTCCCAATCCCGATCACAATGGAAGGGGATTATTATCCACAATCTAAGTGTCAATTTTTGTGAGATTTCATTTCCAAAATATGGTTCTAAGATTTCCAATTTTGGTGTAAATTTCCATATGAATTTTCATTTTTTTTAATGCCATTTTTTTCCCTATTTTTCCAATACATAATCATTGGAGGTTATGGGGAGTTAAGGGTGGTTTGGGAGTTGAATGTTTTGAATTTCAAGTTCAAATTTCCTCCAACCCTTTTAATAACTGTGGGTCGAGTCATCCTACATGGGCGACCCATGACCCGTATTTTTCTAATATCTCGCACTCGCACATGATGGGTTTGATCTGAACCACAAGGGACAATCAATGTCACGCATTAGATCTTTCTCAAGATTTATCTCACAAAATTTCATACGACAAATAGATCGTGCAACCAGCAAGTTATATTAGAGCTTACAATACTATAAACTTGTTAGGATATATAGTAGCTCAACTAGATAAACATTACATCTCTTTATACCTCAAACTCATTTTCCAACATTAATTTAAGTATTTCCGATCCCTCGAATATTTATGGAATATACTTGAAGCCCACATTATATCATTGTATTCACAATTATGTTCTATACCCTAAATGGTTAAACACAATTGTCCGGTCGGTGAATACAAATAAAAGTATTGGTCAAAATAGTTTTCCTTTCCTACTTGAATTCTTCAACTTTAAATCAGCTACTTTCCTAGACATATCTCATCAAACCGAATCAATCATAGTTATTGGCAACATTCTAAAGTAGCAACACCGAAATAAAACCTCAAGTATATATGAGGTTATATAAACCTCAAGGTCTCACACAATGAGAAAGCAGAGATTCATTCATTCATTTACCAATTATTGGTCGTAAAAGCACACGTGGTATGAAATACGTGATACAATGTTTTCTCCCATTCTTAGGTCAATATGTCATATCCTTTATAAACAAATAACGCCATACATATTCTAGTTTAGGTATTCCCCGATACCTAACTTGAGTTCTCCTTATGTTCATTCATCTAGACAATCTCAAATTGAAAACTCGATTTGGGTACTAAATAGGTTTAATGGATAACATTTTCGATTACTTGTTGTAATCTCATTTTAATATCTTATCAAGGCGACCGGATCGCGTACACAACATGTTCACTTTGTCTTATCTCAGCACACCCCAAAGTATTTGATGCGATTGTTCGTGTGAGTGAACCAATCTCAACATATTTGACATACTTTATATGTGCATGCAAAATATTATCTCGTAATCTCAAGAATAGATTACACATGAACTCAAAATTGTTCATCTATGGGCACATAAAAATTAGTCAAAAGTTTTCTGATACATTAAGTATCATTACCGACAAGTACATCTCTAAACATCATTAGAGTATGATGATTACATACCATCATTTACGTAGATATATTGTAAATACACTTTCTTTGCTAATGTCTCTCACAGAAACACTATCGAGTGTTTGGTTCCATCATGATATTTGAGATCATCATCACATGAGATAATTGCTTAACTATCATTGATCTCATATTCACAACTAATATCATTAGATGCTCAATACATTTATACCAACACAATTTCTTCAGCTGTCAAGTTATATACTATAAGATATGCTTCTTGCTACTCTATATAGTAAGATTGCACAAATCTAATAACTATTTGTGCTCGACTAACTCTCATCCTTAATCGATATTTGCATATCTATTCCTATCACAAGTTATTCCATCAACAACAAAATGGAATAATTGTCAATAGTACCCTTCAGGTATAAAAATATTCTTTCTAATGACAACACGGATACTTACTGACTAGATCCATGGCATGACAAATATTAAGGAAAGTATACATTATAGCATACTTATAACTCATAATTCTACTAGATATGGTTCTCTGGATATTTTTTTTGTGCACTTATGGAGTTCTTTGACATACATGAAGACTCATATGGTTACCTTTCGACATAGAAACATTAACAAGTAGCAAATTTCACAGTTAAAAAATATTTTAGAATCTTTATGGTATATAACTCTTATGACAGAGTAACAAAACTAGAATAATATTTTTA
>CAIGRP010064192.1:0-10719 GCA_903798385.1 Fraxinus cuspidata | reverse complement strand
TTATTTTTTCTTTTCTTTTATTTTTGTTTCAATTAAATAGAGGGGTAAAATCATCATTTTATTAGGAAAATGGTTGAAAATGACCTTTTGCAAAAGAAATGTGAAAGGTAGGGGTGAAAATGCCAAAAAATGAAAGGTGTGGACGTTTTGCACAATGATATTGAAAGGTAAGGACGTTTTGTGCAATTTACCCTTTATTCAAATATTCTTATGTACGCGAAGACAGGTAAGTTGAAACATTCTTTAGAAACATAGTTGTTGGCAAGCAAAAACACAAAGATCCATATGACTGTGATCGATCAACTTTAGGCTTTAAGCCCCAGATCACCAGCTGGAGTTATCAAACAACAAACAGTATTAGAAATGAGATGGTATGATTCTGGTTGTTGAAAACCTGAAATTCTTAAATAATAAAGATCTATATTGAATGACAGGCACAAAATCTTGAAGCCGCTAGGAAAAGCTGTTTACGACAAGAAAAGCTCACAACTTGAGCTAGAACTTGAAAGAGCTAGGCATCAGGTTAGATAGATTATATTTCCCAGTTTGCAATTTGCTCCATGTATATAGATTGTGATTTGAATATAATTAGACACGTCAACTGCTAATATGGAATTATGTGGAAGCGTAAATTCGTGTGGCATGGCATAAAAGGATGTAATCTCATATTAACTTTCACCAAGATATGGATGTGCTCCAGTCACATTCTATTATTCAAAGGATTGATTAACGGCATGTAATGACCTCCATTAGCAAACAATAAGGCAGCTACCTTGTGCTACAGCTTCCAGCCATGACTGTGCAACCTCCGAGCTCTAAAGCTTCCATTAGTTGTTGCTACAATTTTTGTGTACTATAACCTTTGGTCATTGTCGTTGAGGTTTTCACAGAATGTTTAAGGTCATCGACAACTACAATTGAGGCAACCACAAGTTGCTCCATCTAGTTCTGTGAATGAGCTGAAGTGATTCCGATTTGATCGCTTTTATTCAGGCACAAGTTTATCATTGGAGGGAAAATTTCCAGTTCAGCTACAATTTGGTCTATTCTTTATTTGCACGATGCAGCTACACCCTTTGGCTATTAGAGATCTATTAGCTAATTTGTTTATTTCTTCCTTATATAGGCTAATCAAATCACATAGAATCTCGGATTGATTCCAATTAATCTAAATTGTAATTATTTTCCTTCCTTATATTACTTGTAATACTCTACAAATTGAAAGCAATACACACGAGAAAGGAATTCAGCAAAATTGGCATGGTATCAGAGTCTTGAACCTTAATTTTTGAAGATGTGCTCAGTTTACTTTTCCTCATAGTAGGCATCATCTATGGTTGTCTCTTGGTTTTCTAGCGCTGTCTGTGGTCGGCGTTCGTAGTCAAGCCTCTGTCCATCGAAGTCAGGTTCATAGGTGGTCGTGTCTCCTTGTTTCTCGCACTGTCTCGTTTCTTCTTTTCGTGGGTGACGTCTTTTTTTATTGCTTGTGCCGTTTGAGGTTGGTTTTCGTCGTTTCGGCATCTCTAGGTCGTGTCTCGCAGGTTGTCTCCATCTAAGGATTGGGTCGCTTCTCGCAGGCCGCTTTTGGCATCATTTGTGGATCGAAGGTACTCTGGTTCTTGCTTTTCTGGGCTATAGTTTGGGTTGAGGTGTTTTTGGATTGAAGCTTGGTTTGAGTTGGTTAATAGTTGTTGGGCTATTGATTTAGGCCATTGTTTAAGTGAATAAGTTGGGCCTGTATTTGATTTAGTGAATAGTTGTTGGGCTATTTTTTAAATAATAGTATAGTTGGGCTGGATTGTTTTGATTGGACATAAATTATTTGGTTGAATTGGGATTAATCTTACGATTTCGTCATGTCAACTGAGAAGAATGAGTCTGTTTGCATTCGCCTTACTGGGAAGAATTATTGTTCATGGGCTTTTCACTTTCAGTTATTGGTTGAAGGAAATGTGATCTCTGGGGACATATCGTTGGAAGTCTCCCACCTCCTGATCAAGAGAAGGACATGGAGATTTACTTTGTTTAGAAAACTAAGGATTCTCGAATTGTAACTAAATCATTGAATCAATTGATGTACATATTGTTCTTAATCTTAGGCCTTACAAGTCACTTGTACTATGTGGGAGTTCTTGAAGAAAATTTATACTGAAAGCAACAATGATCGGAGATTTCAGTTGGAATTTGAATCGACAAATTTTTCTCAAGACTCACGCTCCATTGAAGAATATTATTCTAGCTTTTCTAATCTTGGGACCAAGTACACGGATATTATCTATGCTTCGGTTTCACCCAACGGTTTGAAGGCGGTACAAGCTATACATGAAGTCACCAAGAGGGATCAATTTCTCATGAAATTGCAAAATGAATTTTAATCCATCCGATCCAATCTTATGAATTGCAAATCTCTTCCAACATTAGATGACTTCTTAGATGAGTTACTGAGGGAGGAGTAGGGACTTATCACTCATATATCTTTGGAGCAATAACTTAATCAAGTAACATCGAATCCTGTTGCATATGTTGTTCAAGGGAAATTCAAACCTCGAAATATGTCTAGTGTGCAGTGTTACAATTGTAAGGGGTTTGGTCACATGTCTCTTCTGTGTCCCAGAAAAGTATGTAATTTCTACAAGAAGACTGGACATGTCATTTATGAGTGTCGTATTCGTCCTCCGTGTAAGATTGGAGCAGGTTATGCTGCTGGTACCACCTTTGCCTCTAGTCCTGCTATGCTAGCTGTTTCCACTCAAGTTCTAGCCTCTCCTAGTCCTTCCCAAAACTCCATCACTCCTAGGATGATCCAACAATGGTTATTTCTGCTTTATCTACCTTAGGAGTTTAGGTAATCCAACAACTCCTCTTTCTGCTTGGTTATTAGACTCAGGTACTTCTAACCATATAACTCATGATCCTATGTTACTTAGTAACCTTGGACCATACATTGAATCTCTCCATATAAACACTACAGATGGTAACACTCTCCCTATCTCGACCTAGGTAATATATCACCAAATTTGTCTAAGATTTTAGTTTATCCTTGCTTATCAACTAATCTCATATTGGTTTGTTAACTTGTTGATAACAATTTCACATTGTCTTGTTTTCCTTCTGGTTGTCTTGTGCTGGGAGGACGATCGTGAGGGGACGTAAGGAGGAACGTTTATTTCCTATTTTACCGAAACATGTTTCATCTTTTCATATTGTTTGTAATTCTGCTACTTTTAATTTTTTTGACTGGTATAAGAAATTGGGATATTCTAATTCTAATATGTTACAACACTCGTTAAACTCTGATTTGCTTGATAATAAGAATTCTACTTCGATTTCATCTATTTCTCTTGATCGTGCCTCATGTAAACTTGCTAAGAGTAAAGTTTTACCATTCTTTTCTCATGGTTCTCATGTTTCGTATATATTTGATATTGTTCATACCAATGTATGAGATCTTGCACTCATGGTATCCCATGCTCATTATAAATATTTTGTAACTTTTATTGATAACTATAGCCGCTTCACATGATTTATTTTCACCATACAAAGAGTGAGGCTTTCTCCGTCTTTCAATCTTTTCTTACTCTCATTGAGAAATATTTTTCCTCCACAATCAAGATTTTACGATCTGATGCGGGAGGCGAATATATGTCTAATGAGTTTCAATCATTCTTACATACCAGAGGTATCATCTCTCAGCAATTTTGTCCTTCACTCCTCAAACAAAAAAGTTTAGCAGAATACAAGAATCGTCACCTTCGACATGGTTAGAACTTTTCAGATTGAGTCTTCTATTCCATCTCATTTTTTATGTGAAGCCTTATCTACTGTTGTTCACCTCATAAATTGGTTATCATCTCTCACTCTTAATAATGATTCTCCATTTCATCATCCTACATATTCTCAACTCCGTCCCTTTGGCTGTGTTTGTTTTATCCATTTACCACTAAATGAAAGGACAAAATTCATATCTCAATCAGTCAAGTATGATTTTCTAGGATATGGTGGGACCTAAAAAGGATATGTCTGTTATGATCCTAAGACTCTTCGTATTAGGATCTCTTATAATGTTGTTTTATTTGAAAACAATATTTCTTTACTTTAGAAATAGTTATTTCCTTTACTTTGTTATCTATCTTGCCTGATTTCTCTGCAAAATGTTCTCGATACAAGAAAGATCTGGTCTGCACTCGAAGTATTCTGTACCAGAGCCTCTTTATCAGAATGCCGTCTCCTTAAGCCCTCCTGATTCTCCATCTACGGCATCAAATCCTTCATTTGATGATCATTCGCCTTCTATCACTTTTCGTCGCACTTCTCGTATTTCTTGACATCCAGATAGATATAGTTTTTCCTCCCATAGCTCTGTGTCTGCTACCCTTAACTTGGTTTCTATCCCTTCCTCCTATAGACAGACTATGGAGCATGAGTGTTGGAAACAGTCAATGAATGCAGAGCTTAAGGCCTTTGAGTAAATGGGTAATTCAATCAAACTTTGTTCTGATGGTCCTCTTGACCGCTAAAAGGCAATATTAGTGCCTTGGATAATTATCAAGAGTATGTGATAGATTATAATGAGACATTTGCTCTCGTGACTAAAATTACCATCGTTCGCATCTTGTTATCACTTGCTGCTTCCTAGTCTTGGTCTCTACATCAAATGAATGTAAAAAATGCATTTCATATAGAGACCTCAAGGAAAATATCTATATGAAGCTTCCATCTGGTATGTCTCTTTCCTTTGTCGACTCTGTATGTAAGCTAAAACGCTCTTTGTATGGTCTTAAATTTGTCTTTTTTTAATTTTTATTACTTATTTGAATTTCTGTCACTTCCAACTTATAATTTGTTGTGTTCCTTAAATGAAGTTATATTCCATGTTTACTTAATACAAGTAAAGTATAATTACAAAGAGAGAACATGTAGAAGAAAAACAATCATCCCCTGAAGCTATTTTAAAGTTTTGATTGGTGTTTCTTACTTTTTTTTCCAATTTGTGTCACTTCCAACTTATAAGGTGTTGTGTTCTTAAAATGAAGTTATGTCTACGTTTAGTTAATAGAAGAGAAACATAATCCCAAATAGACAGTATGTAGAAGAAAATCAACCTCCCCTAGATCTATTCAAGGTTTTATAGGTATTTTTCACTTTTTTGAGTGTTTGTCACTTTTTTGAATTTATGTCACTCAATTGAATTTCTTATATATTTAATGCCACAAAAACAAAGATAATTTAATCTTTCTGTAGCATGTATTTTGTTCGTGAGATTCCGCAAGTGTATGGATTGTGACAAGTAATAAAGTGGATTTATCAAGTCCGAATATCGTCACACAGAGACTACTATCTACAATAAAGTTTTAAACTAACACATCTTCAATTTAAATTAACTGGTAACTAATGATCAAATCAAATTGTGTTTTTTAAATGAAATTCTAATAAATAAAATAACAAACTATTAAATAAAATAACAAATTCAAATTAAAATTGTAGATAAAATTATGTGATTGGATAGTTAGGACTTCCGATTTCACCTAGGTTATTTAATATACATTTAATTCCAATTCATTCAGCCATCTTTTCTTACGTGCTAACGATCGAATTAACCTGATGTAGTTAGTGATCTCTCTCGAGCAACACTAATCATATTCATATGCCCGAACTTACTATATCTCTAGGTAAATTCACACACATATGAACGCATTTATCTATAGAAATTCAACATGGATCGCATAGACTATTATTATTATCTCTCGATCTCTTATAATGTCTATATTAATTATTGTACAAGCTAGAATTATACATCACTTCTCAATCTTAGTATTATCACTAAATCAGTCAATTGTTGCGCATATAATTGAAGCATTAAATACACAATAATTAATTAACAAGTATCAAAGTGTTATGAAAATCTTGATATTAAACATATAATATAAACCTTCAGCTACATCATCCATCCTAACAATAAAAGTATTTAGCCGCTCATAACGTTGAAATTAAACACGTAAAAGTGGAACGACATCATCAAAAATTGACGAAACGTGAAACTTCTTGTGTGTACCATCTTCTTTTGTTTGTTTGCGTGCATATATAAATAATTTCAGCCCATGTTTTCTCACCTAGAAGCTGCTATTTTTTCCTTCAATGTGTATCCAATTTCTACCTTAAGCTGCCTCCTTTGCGTGTATATAAACAATTGCAGCCCTTTTTTTATGCCCTGAAGCTGCCTCTGTTTTGTTTCTTCAAGCCGCCTCCTTCTTATTTCCCAAAAGCTGTCCACTATGCGTGTTTTGTGCGTGCGTGCGTGCGTGTGTGTGTGTATTAATCAATTTCAGCCTCTCTTTCTTCCCCAGAAGTTGCTGCTTTTGCTCTCTCTTTTTTTGTTCAAATGGCTGCCGGCCACTTTCTCTTCCTCCTTGTAGGTATGTGTATATATATACATACACCTAAACACACACACACACACACACACACACACACATACATACATACATACATACATACATACATATAAAATATAACAAGGCAACCGAGCCTCTTTCTAAATTTTAGCTCTCTTTGTCTATATATTTAATCTTAAGTTGCCAAATTCTGTATCTAATTAGAAGTCCAAATTGAGACCCAATTAATTTAATGCTTGCTTCCAAGTCCTCGTACTATGAATTTTTCCATTTTCCGCTATTTTGCATTCTTTTCTTCAATTCTTAATTAAACATAAAGTTTTACCTACAAAATACAATATAACATAAATTAGGTAGAATTTTATTCAAAAGACAATAAAATATCATGATTTAGAGCCTCGAATATGTATAAAAACTACACTTATTACACCCCCACACTTAACTCTTTGTTCATCCTCAAACAAAACTAAAACCTAACAAACACACAAACACGCAATACTAATTACCTAATTGGCGGCCAATCAATCAAGCAAAGCACAAATATTTATCTATCTAACCTGGCTTTTTATCTCATGATTGAAATCATAATATTAAATATAATCACAACTTCAAAATTACAATATAGAAATTTAAATATACTTTTCCAATGTAAAATCGACGTGTGTGTGTGTGTGTGTGTGTGTGTGTGTGTGTGTTTGAAGAATTAAGCTTCGCATTATGAATTTATAAGTTGTTTCAATTCCCGACCCTCAATAGTCAACATATTCCTTCATCACTCGTATGATTCACACATCCCGAACTTATTCTTTTTGCCCTTTTCAAGTGTGTGAACTAATGTTGAATTTTATACTATCATCGCCGCTCTAGTTTAGGTAAATCTCACTAATTACAAGTCAACATGTCAATAAATAAGGATTCTCCATTAAGTTTGATTGTTTCAATATCTAAAACTTAATTAGGTTAACATCCTCTTATCAAAAATTAAAAACTTTAAACAAGTGTTTAGGACGTAACCAACGTATTTGATGCGTCTTCTGTTCATGTACCTTTTTTCTATATTTTTTCTCAAATGTTTTTTTTTTTTGTTTTCAACACTTCCTTTTTCTTTATTTGCAATATTCTCTCTCTTAAACTTTTTAAATGACACATGTAACAAACTTTTAGGTCGATGACTCCCAAGTCAGTTGAATTTAGGACAACATATTTTAACACCCTTACAGGCTTAATAATTCGAGTCATAAAAGGCTACGAAGAGAAATTTTCAAAAAAAAAATTACTTTTTTTATGCATTGATTAGTGCAATGTCCCTCATTAAACACATATCCAAGTGAACAACCTCTAACTTGAGATTTTCATTTAATTGCATCCTATTAACCTTAAACAATTCACACAAAATCTTTAATTTTACACATGGAATCCACACAAGAATTTACAAGTTTATACGAGTCTAGGCGTAAAATAAACATAAAATGTGGCTAGATACTAACGTCAAAACTTTCGTGCTTATACAAGCTTTTTAGAACTTAGATTTTCATCACGAAACCTATGTTTACATGCTCTTTGGAGGCTAGGGACCCAGAGTGCTAAATTTTAAAGGTTTGGATCCCACTATCAAAAGATCCAAAGGTTAGAGACCCACTAGAATATTCATTTTTAATTGAAAGCAAGTTTGCAGTTTTCAACATGTAAATCAATTCAAACTAGAATTAATCTCTTGCTTTCAGTGAGCAAAATAAAAACTTCTCACCGCTAATGATACAAGATAATCTTAGTTATGATTCTCTAAATTTATGGTTGTTTCATAGAAGTGATTAGAATTTTTTATTCTACTCATGGAGCAGGATATTAGGATTGCAGCTTAAACTCCATGATTACTTTTACACTAAAAATTCATTGAAAATTTATGCGATATTTATGTAAAAATATGGATCAAATTTATACGCATTCGACTTGTGATATAGATCTGATGCATGATAATTCTTAATTATCTACGACTCATTTTTATTAATTTATATATTATCAGTTTATAAATTCTCCCATTAGGCTAATAAGAGGGATGAATAATCATAACATCATCCCTATGGTCAAAATCTAAACTAAAGAAGGTCAACGAAAAACCTGGACTTTCAACTCCAATAAAAATTTGTTTTGCAAATTAGTCCCTCAGAAATAGAAAAATTGTAAATTTGTCCAAGCTTTAAAAAAAATGCAATTAAACCTCAAATTCCAAGTTTATGATCGACCTTAAGATAGTAAATTTGGGTCTGAAGACCACGACTTTCTTAAATTACAATTTGGTCCTTGAACTTCTCATAATTAATAAACTAACCCAAAATATTTTCTAGCAATTATTGACACTATTTTAACTAATTACACATATAAATATATTCTAATCATGATTAAACATACCAAATAAATATTTAAGCATAAAATTTGGGTTATTATACGCTTGTCAGCTTGTGAGAGTTATGCCCATGGACGACTAAGGGCCTTATTTAGACGAGCCTAAGGTCGATTTGAATTTGTGGGCTTCAATCTTCATGGGAAAACTTTAAGTGGAAATTACATCAAACCAGATTTTTCAAGATCCAATATAAAAAATCATATCTAATGTTTATTTATACAAAAATCAGATCCAATTTCAACTATATCCCATCCACGACAAATCCTAAATAATTCTCTCTCTTTTCTTTTCTCCATTCTCTCTTCTTCTCTTTCTACCCTCTCCATCAGACCGCTGTCATTGTCGTTGAGAAACACTCGTTGTCGAAGATACCTTTGATCGTTGCTGCGAGGCCCCGCTAGATGTGGCGCTGCGTAGGGGTGGGCAGAACCAGACGAACCTGACCGAACCAAACCGACTAGACCGGGTTGGGTCATTTTTTCTCAATTTTTTGGTGGTTTCGGGTTATGGAAAATCTAAGCGAGTCGGGTCGGGTTATGGGTGAACCCATCAAACCCGATAAAAACCACCCAATCCGACCCGTATATTTTAAAAAAATTATAAAAGTATGAATTTTAGTACCCTAACCTAATTACTTCTATCCCATTTCTCCCCATCTCTCTAGTCTCTATTTCTGCCTCTCGCCATCTCCCGCTTTCCAACTCTTGACGTCTCTCCGGCTCGCCACATCGTTCTTACCCGGTCAGTTGTCACAGTCGATTACAAGGTAAGATTTGTGGTAATTTTTCATTTTATTTACCAATTATTTCCATCTCGATCATAATGGTATCATTTCTTTCTTTTCCTTCGCATTGGATTTGTCGACCTGGTTAGAACCGAAGCCGGAAATGCTCGATTTCAGGCCACATGCACGGACACATGGGTTGGGTTGGATTTCGAACAAATCAATAATGTTGGATTGGGGAAAAAACCTACCCAACACACGCCCTTACCCAGCGCAGCATAGGGGCAATGTCACTTCTGTGCTGCGCCGCACCATGGCAAAGCTTCTTCATCGATGTCGCCGCTTCAATTTGGTGGTGATGGTTGCGATATCGCGATTGCAATCTGGTGGACTTGTGGTGGCTGTTGCGGTGTGGTGTATTTGTGGTTGTGGTATGGTGGATTTGTGGAGATCGTGGTGGCGGTGGCGGTTTGGGAATTTTTTTAGTGGGGTTGATGGTTGCGGTTTGGTGGAGATGAAGATAGAGGAGATGGAAGTTGTGGTGGTGGTGGCTATGCTTGTGGATTGATGGTGATTGTGGCGACAGTATGGTGGTGGTTGTGGCAACGACGACCGCATCGATGATGGTAGCTTTAGGGATTTTTTTGTTGGTGTTGGTGGTGGTGGTGTGTTATGGTAGAGATGGTTGTCACGGTGGTAAAGAGTGTAGATGGTGTTTTTGGTGGTCACGGTTGTGGTGGCATTGACAGTAATGGATTTGAGGAGATGGTGGAGGTGGTGGTGGTACATACAGCGGTGATGGTTGTGTTACTGAAGGCGGAGGTGGTAGTCACAAATTATTTTGTTGATTGTGATCAATAAATTGGTTGTTGTGTAACCATAAGCAACATGTGACCGATTGTAACCAATAGATTGGTTGATGTGTGATCAATAAACAATACGTGATCAATGAAATAGATAAATTGTGACCAATAAATAATGTTTGACTTAAAACTTTGTTAAATCGTGACTAATGGTGACCCATGCCCATGCCCACACGAGCTCGGCTCGTCCACTTTGGGCGAGCTCTCCCAAAGTGGGCCACTCGATGAGCTGGCTCGGCTCGTAAATTTTTTTTAATAAACACTATAAGTCTATACTCATGTCTCATTACTAAAATCTAAACCGAAAATATATATATACACATTATCTAAACATTT
>CAIGRP010064191.1:0-26992 GCA_903798385.1 Fraxinus cuspidata | reverse complement strand
GATTAAGAAGAAATTATATTTTTTTTTTCTTTATTAACTTGTTCGATTTGAAAATTTGATTGTCCCCCTTAACTCAAAACTTTTACGTCCACCACAAGAGGCGAGGGATGATGGTAGTGGCGAAGGAGGAAGGGGTAGAGTTTGGAGAATGAAGATATTTAAAAAAAAATAAAAAAACTTCATTTTTCTATTTTTATTTTACCATTTTGTCATTTTTCGTTTATTTAAAGGTTGTTCTCTTCGTATTTCAGTTTTGTGTTTTGAGTTTTGAATTCGTTTTGAATTTTGTGTTTTGAATGTTCATTTTGAGATTGTAGAAAATGCGTTCTTTTTGACATTTTGAAAAATTATTTTGAAAACTTCAAAAACATGTTTTAGAAAAGAATATAAACATGTTAGGGGTTGTTTTCTTTGTATTTCAGTTTTGTATTTTGAGTTTTGAATTCATTTTGAGTTTTGTGTTTTGAATGTTCATTTTGAGATTATTGAAAATGTGTCATTTTTGTCATTTTGAAAAATTATTTTGAAAACACCAAAAACGCGTTTTGAAAATTTTGACTTGATTATAATTGAAAACACTCAAAATGATAAATTTGTCATTTTGGATTTTCTTTGTAAATTTTTAACTTGTTTTCAAAAACGCGTTTTCGAAAATGAGAAAGAGAACGCGTTTTCACTGTTTTGGAAAATAAAAAACAGAAAACAGCTAGAAAATAGTAAAGAGAACATGCCCTTAAAATTTGATGACAAATGTCTTTTCCATGTCATGTAAAGACACGTCTATTTAACAGAATACATGGATGAAATCAAATAGAAATGCTCATTTGAGCAACGGATGATCCATTTGAAGGCACAAATATCAAAAGTGAAAGATGAAAAAACATTATAGAACATCCCAACCCAATTCAATCTCCTCTTCCATGTTATATAGAGATGTTAATTTGCCTTGTCGACTCGAACGACCCGTAACTCTGTTTGAGAAAAGTTCGAGCTGACTCGACTTGGAGGTTCAATGTGATCGAGCCAAGCTCGGGTTGAGCCTTATTTTTGGACATCGACCCGAGCCCGAGCCGGCCCGTACAATTGGCCAAAATGGCCTATGACACGGGCCATTGAACATGGGAGAAGCAGCTTGTAGCTGAAAGAGCTACATGTGTAAACAGATAACTGCTTTTTTTTTTTTTTTAATTTTTAAAAAAATATAAAGTTCAAAGAATGCATTAACTTATTTATTTATTAGTTTAGAATAGTCAAATAATATCAAAAATTGAAAAACACATAATTACGCATATACTTTATATATGCACGCATATTCTTGTAAAATTTGATGCTCGACAGAAACATATTATCATGCGTTTCGCATTTTAGAACCTTGGTTACAAGTTGATGTTGCCACCTGAAGATATTGTTTTTTTATTCTACATTTTATATTTATTTAAAGTCGAGGGCCAGTAAAGATGAAAAACAAATACTAGAGATAGAAGTACAAAATGTGCAAAGATGGCAGACGAGCTGTAATTTAGCTATTATTAATGGGTTAAATATTCCAATGGCCACCTAACTTTATATTTAGCATCATCGCGTTACTTGATTTGATTTTGTTTTACCGTGACCACCAAATTTGATCATAATTTAACCCAATTCAACCGTGTAAAGGTTGAAACTCATCCTAATCAAGTATCAATTGAGTTAGTCGGTTTTGGACAACTTGTCAACTAAGATAAAAAGTAGGTGGGTCTGGTTGTGCGGATTTATAATTGACTCATGACTTATATAATATTAGGTCTCTATAGTTGCAATGACCAAAAAATATGAATTGTTTTGGCACTTCATGCCCGAAAATGTTAAGATTGATATTAAATTATATGAAATCAAGAAATGTTTTTGGCAATTAAAATATTTTTGTGTTGAATGTGTATTTACTTATACTATTTTTCGCAAAATGCATTCTATCCAAACTTATATCATTATTTTAAGAGTTTCCACGTCTTGAGCCATATTCAAGACTTCTTGTGTATTGCGTTTGCGTATATAAAACATAGTTAATTAGTAGCATATATTTTGTGTACGATTTTCTCAAAATTTTCAACTATTACACAAAATTTTCTTAACAAGAACTGACATTTTATTTTAATTTAATTTTAATATTGTAGCTCTTTGAGGCTGTGTGAAGAAATATGGTGACTGAATTTCGTTCAAACAATATCATAACACTTGTAAATTTCAAAAAATCGGGTTGGGTTAGACGAGTTTATTCGATTTTCATGAGTTAACCCATAACCCGACTCAACTCAACCCGCCTACACAACCAACCCATTCAATCCGTGTAAAAACAACAAAAAATCAACCTAAAACGGACATGTTGACTCTGTTTGGGCGGGTTCGATCGGGTTTTGGACACCCCTAACCATGACCATCCAATTTCATATAACTTTTTATCATGACCACTTAATTTTATATAACATTTCATCATGTCCACTCAACTTCTTTTCACTATTTTTGTTAATTTTAAAAGTGAAAATTGTAACTTTGCATTATATATATAAAATAAATTTTAAAAAATTAAAATAAAAACTTATTTAAAAAAACATTACTTAAAAAAATTATTATTTTTTAAAAATATTACTTAAAAAAATAAAATAAAAACTTATTAAAAAAAGCTACTAAAAAAATTATTTAAAATAAAATAAAAACTTATTTTTAAATTTTTAAAAAACATTTATTTTTGTTTTTTAAAATTAATTTTATATATTTAATACAAAGTTACCGTTTTACACCTTTTGAAATTAGTGAAAATTGTGAAAGGAAATTGGGCGATCGTGGTAAAATATTATATGAAATTAGGTAATTATGGTGAAATGTCATGAAATTGAGTGACTATGGTGATACTAGATATAAAGTTGAGTGATCAGGTGAAACAAAATTAAATTGGGTGATGATGCTGATACTAAATATATATCTGGGTGGACATTGGTGAATTTAACCCTATTATTAATCGATAAATAAATATTTTTTTACGTCAAAAATTTTATTTTTATGAGTTAAAAAGCAAACATAAATAATGTATTTATTTTGAAAGAATAAAAAAATAGTACCCGTCCAATTTGAAAACAAAAAAATAACTTTACCATAGAAGATATATTCTGCTCGGCACTATATCCGAATTGATCTCATCATAATTATTGAAAAACCCAGGAAATCAAGAACAATGTACGAATCCCAGCAACATTTGGTAGATTTACAGGAAAGTGGAGGTTTCGGTTCGGATCCCAACTCATGGTTATCCGGCGCTGACGACCGCTCCTCTCTCAGCCGAACTTTTTCTTCTCTTTCCAACGCATCCGCTTCCGCTGCAGCCTCTGGCGATGTCGACCGCGTTCTCTTCAACGATCTCGTTGAGATGGTCCCTCTTGTCCAGTCTCTCATTGTACTTACTAGCATTTCCTATCTATATGAATTTCAGTTTAATAATTTTTATTGTTTTCCCAAGAAAATGTAGGTGAAAAAACTGGTTTTTCTTTTTTCTTTCCCCACCCCCCCTTTTTTTTGGAGTTGATGAATTTGTATGAGGAAATTGTGTAGGATCGGAAAGCGAATCCTTCATTTACACGACGGGGTTCAATGATCTGTACCAAGATGCCCAGTAGAGAATCGCTTTACAAGAAGGTAACTTTTCCTTCTGCGGTTTGATTATTTATACTATGTTAATAAATGAGCATATTATTGTAGTAACTTTTTAATAATTTTGCAAAATTTAGATGATAACATAAGAATTGGATTATTTGTTCTGCGTTACTTGAACTGTGAATTTTTTTTGTACTGAATTTTCTGATTTATGCCTATAGCCCTAGTTTATCGACTCAAAATCTATTTGTTTATGAGATACAAATTGGGGACGAGAGAACAACTTAATTATTTATTTTAAACTTATTTAACTTTACTCTCTCTCGTCCAGTGATGAGAGGGACAACAGATCACCCACGAAGGAAGTGTGCATGCTGACTGACCTTCAAATTTTGCAATGTCTTGCTTTACACCTGAAATTCTGTAACGTAGAAAGTCAAGGAACATGGAATTTGAAAACACTAGAAAAATGTTTTTTTTAATGTGATGTTAAAATTAGAAAGATAAATACGTTTTTTAGATTAAAAAAAAAAATCACGTTTATGCACTTTATTATCTGCCATGCATGATTTAAGTGAATATTCTGATACTTCTAGTTGAAAAATGATTGCATTTGTGCACTTAAGTTTATCCCTTCAGTTGTGACACTTGAGTACGTGAGTTAATGATATACTCTGGCTTTGTAGCACAGACACTTTCAATTAGAGTAGCGTGTCCGTGTCGAACACGAGTCGATACTGACACTTCTCGAACACTCTAATCATTTTTCTTTTTATATTAGAAATTTTATATATTGTTAATTCAAAATTATTAGTAAGTAACTCATGTTTAAAAGATTTCAACAAGAAAAATTAATAACAAGTATAAAATTAAATTATTAGTAAGTAACAAATAGATGCTCATGTTTGTACTTTTTTTAAAAATCGCTTGTCGATGTATCCAATCCGTATCGTGTCGGACGCACATGTCCATGTCGGTGCATAACAATACTCCGGCATGTTGCGTCCACAGTGTTGCAAGCACTGCAATTGTCTGCTAAGCTTAAAAAAACTAACTTACAAGAAAGTATTCATCAAGTAAAATAACAAGTTACTTTTTTGAGCACTTATGTCTTGGTCAGAATTGAAAATATGTAAGTTACTCTTTTGTACAGTAAAAGTAAGTTTTTTCCACAAAAAATAAGTTTACTACATTACCATGGCCAAACATGTTTGAAAACAAAATTTACTAATAAGTAATTGACTTTAATTTAAGCTTGTCAAACATGATTGCATGCTTTAGTCTTAGTATTCCCCCCCTTTCCTCTCTCTCTTTTTCTCAAGCATTAGCTTCCTTATTCTTAATCCTTAATTATCGATTCCTATTTAGTATGAGTTTTTGAGTGCAAAGTAGTGGTTTGTATTAGAGAACTTGAATTACGACTATCATTTTGACTTTAGATGGCATGCTTATCGTGGGTGCCTAAACAAGAATGAAAACCACCAAATGGCTGTTATGTTTTGTAAAACACAGACACGACGGCTTGTCACTGAGAAGCTTAGACAACATCAAGCTAAACATTTTCCAAAAAAATTGGGGTTGGCCTGTTCGGTTCGTTGCTAGACATACATGAAGATTTAAAGCAATCCTAGCAACCACAGGCCATGTTTTTTTTGGTTTCCCCCCTCCATAGTTTGAAATGCTCTACCGAGATTGTGCCGTTCCTATGAACAGTACGCAAAACATGTTCTAACCACCTAAGTTGTCATTTCCGTATTTTATCTTCAATCAGCAGTCAGCACCCCTAGTCTTTGTCATTTATAAGCTTGGAGATGACAATTTCAGAGAACCAAAATCAGAAGTATGGTTTGGTAACCTAACGAGTATCTTTCTTTGACAAATGAATGTCTGAATACAGTGTTGCCCTTGTCCTTCTAAGCCTGCTATACAACTAAAATGCATTTTATTAGGACGTAAGTTTTTTAAATGTTGATGGTTTCAAGCAACATAACTACATAAGTTACATTTTCTGTTCACGAATAAAAAGTGGGTTATGAAGTTGAATTTTTTGCTGCAGGCAATCCCAACAAAAAAGCAGAGGGACCAAAACAAAAATGCGGCAACTAACCAAGATGGCTGTGCTGACGATTTCTCCATTTTCTCTTCAAGTCCAATGTTTTCAGAAAAGGATATACAAGAGTTGACATCACTTAGGGAACAAGTGGAAGATCTACAGAGAAAGCTTTCAGAAAAAGACGAACTTCTGAAATCAGTGGAACTTTCAGAGAAGGAGGTGGCATCCATCCATAAGGAACTTGATAAACTTAAAATTGAGGATGCAGAAAAGGATTTTTTGATTAAGTCCAGTCAACTACAGCTCTCTGATACGAAGGTATGCATTTGATGCTATAGTAATCCTCCTTCCTTTAGCCCAAAGGATAAAAGGGAAAGGAAAGTAGATGCAAACTGGAAACAAGTTTTTTCCTCTCTCTTTAATATTTTAAATGGTCAGAAAACACTTGAATTTTTAGATTATTCTTTGATGACATTTTTGTAGTTCCATCTAAATTTAATTGCCTTGTAGGCTATGTAGTTTCAAATAAATACCCTCACTTCTTGGGGATTTTGATGCTTAATTGGGGAACATTTTTGTTTCTTTTATTGTTTTGATGGAGTGTAATTTGCAAGTGTTTCCACTTGTCCACTTTTGTGCTTTTTTTAATGATGGGTTTTGGAGCAATTAATGATTTATTTTAGTGAAATTCTATCAATTGATTTTCTTTCCACAATAACTAGGTTTATGTAGTTTCCATTTTTATTATTTAGGTAACTTTCCATTTTACCAGGGATTTTAAGTATTAATGGGATTCATCTTTTTTTGTAAGGTCAACATTTTAGCCTAAATTGAACTGTTGAAAAACATGTTTTATTAAGTCGCAGTTTATCTCGGTAATAGTAACCTATGTTGCTAGGTGTCGGATACGGGTAGATATCTAGGACCGGATCCTTTTAAATTTTAGGATACAACGATATGGTTAAAAATGATCCAAATTTTGGATACGGTTATATGTCTTACATAGTTTTTTTTTTTTAAATTCTTTTTTTATAGAAATTTATTAAAATTCAATGCGAAAATAACACAAAACAATATAACAATAAATAATTTAAATCTAAATCTAAAATAACAATAACAAAAGTTGAGCCAAGCCCACCTACAGAAGATGAGTAAAACCGTTTTCTTCCGCACCCATTTGCCTTTTCCAACTGAATCACCAACCAGAACCCGCGTCAGTATCCATGTTATGTGATGTTGACACAAGTTCTTTACCATTTTTGAAGAGTTCGAGCATCACAAATAGTTACACCTCTTTAAACTAATTTAATATTCTCCAAGCACTACCTTGTTTTTTTGATTGAAACTGCTAGGGATGGAGATAGAAAGAATGTTGGTGACAGGTCAATATAATTTTTTTCTTATTGTTGAGAGGTGAACGTGTATTTTTCCAGCAGCCTAATCTTTTAAGGAAGTTCTATTGGAATTTAAATTGCATCAAATAATAAGTTTTCAATCTACCATTCACTTCTCCATAGAAATTAGAACGAAAAGGTCTTGTTTGTTTCATATTTGAGTGGAGATTTAAGAGATCTAACATTAAACTTCTGCAGACGTGATTATAATAGTAAGAAACCTGAAACAGAAAAATGGTTTTGACTCGGTGTCTATCTGCACGCACATCTATGCACATATTTACAGTTCATTACTGAATATTTCACTTGTTTTGAGAGGATAATTAAATATAACAATGTAACAACGGTGAGATGGTTGAAAATATAGATTCTCAACTTAATATCTAGCACTTGTTGCCTATCTGATGAACTGTCTCGATTTCTGTATTTAGAGGGTGAAGTTTGAAAATCAAGTCATTGTTTATACTCTGCTCTGACTTAGAGACTAATTGCTAGCTTAGTCATTAGTGAAAGACATCTTTTAGTTTTAGGCAGTTTATAGAGCGTGTTCGCTCCTGCTTAGAAAAATGCAAAAGTTACTTAGGTTTCATACATGTTTGGATAACTTGTTTTTTTCTTATTTTTTGAGTTAAGAAAGTTATTTATTTTGTAAGTAAAATCATTATCAAAATAAATGACTTGTTAGTTATTTCCAACTTTTGCCAATGAAAGAATTGTTTATTTTGAACTTATTTACTTATAAGTTAACTTTTGAAGCTTAGGCAAATATGTCATTCGTATAAGATGTTACTCTCCTCATCTCTTTATAAATCTATCTCATGTTTTTGTTACTACCATATGTTATCCACAGACTAAGCTTGCTGACAAGCAAGCAGCCGTTGAAAAATTACAATGGGAAGCAACAGCTTCTAACAAAAAAGTGGAGAAGCTCCAAGAAGATCTAGAAATGGTGCAAGGAGATATTTCATCAATGATGCTATTAATTCAAGGCTTAACAAAGAGTGATCCCCTTTCTGCTGAAGACTATGATGATGTCTCTTATCCTTTAGATGAGAATCACGATTTAGTAAGTTATTGATCACTCGTGGTCTCTCTTTCTCCCCCTTTCCCCGTGAAATAAATCCAAAAAATGATTTCTCTATGTTGTCTTCTAGATCAGAATTGTCATAGAGAGCATGTTTGAGCTTAAAAAGTTTACTTACGATGCCTTTCAGTTTCGAGCATGTTTGGCTTAGCTTAAAAAGTTCACTTATCGATAAATATATAAGTTTATTTTTTTTCATCGATCAAAATGGAAAATAAGTAAGGTACTTATTTTGACAATAAGGTAACACTTACTTTCCAGATAAGTAATTTTGTTGCTCAAAAATTAGAAAAGTAATAGACCTGAACATGCTTGAAAACAAAAGGTAACTTCTATTTATTTTTAAGCTTAACACACCATGCCCTGTGTGTTGATGTTTACTGATTCTTTCATAATTTACCTTCAATTGAAACTTGCTTATGCAGGATGATTTGGATGAAATTGAGATGCAGGAAATGGAGGCTGCAAGAGAAGCTTACATTGCTGCTGAATGACGACGTTTTCGTTTCGTTCTCGAAGGGTCTATTGCTGCAGTTACCAGTGCTAGATTACGTCTTCAATCGTTAGTTATGAAACAAAAAATATAATTCCCCAGGTTTGTTGCTGAAACATTTTTCAATTGGCCTTTAGGGCCGAATTGTTTGTCAGGTTGCAAAGTGATTATTTATCTTTCCTGGTTTCTCCTATAATTTGTGTTGGGGTAAATGGAATGAATATTTGAACTTTGTGGAGGTCTAATGCTATTCGTGTAACTAATCTCTCTCTCCCCCTCCATTCTACGCCTTTAATATATGGTAACTTTATTGTTTTAATTTTGAGGTTTCATCAATGAAGATAAAAAATCTTTAAAGTAAATTAGTGCGATTGGTTGAACCGGTTCAAAAGTCTGTCATCTTGTTTTCTTTTCCCTGGAATGAGTTGATTCTCTGATCTGAGCGGCAGTCAAACGTGGTCGTGAATGCAAGATGCCAGCAGAATGATTGGCCCATCGATTGTCCAGGGACCGATNTTAAAGTAAATTAGTGCGATTGGTTGAACCGGTTCAAAAGTCTGTCATCTTGTTTTCTTTTCCCTGGAATGAGTTGATTCTCTGATCTGAGCGGCAGTCAAACGTGGTCGTGAATGCAAGATGCCAGCAGAATGATTGGCCCATCGATTGTCCAGGGACCGATAAAGATAGAGAACTATTTGCTCATAAAGTAGAAATCCACTCATTGGAACTCGGGCGCATAAGTCCCTTATTCTTATCAGTTGCCCGATTACCACCTTAGAGCGAGAGGGCACTATCCCTTTGTAGGGCTACAGATGAGAGGAGGCGATGGTTCTTATTGAAACGATAAATAAGTCAGTCCTTCCCTCTAGGAAAATCGAATTGCTGAATTATTTTCGGCTTTGACTAGTGGTCCTTGTTGTTATGTCCCATGCAATTGGAACAGAGAGGTCCACGAGCTCGCCACTATTGCTTTTATGGCTGCAGTCAGTTTTTTGGGTTCATTGTTTACCATCCTTTTGTCGTCTGCTGCTTGCAGTTATCTATTTCAATGAGATTTTCTGTTTTGGATTTCAAAAAAAGAAAGTAGAATGTGATATGATTATTAGATCTTAATGCCAGACTCCAAGGGTGCTGCTTAGTGAATAATTTTTGTTATTGAATTTCGTTGAAGAGACGCTCCTCATCTTGATCAAATTTCGTCTCATTCGATATGCTAGCATGTGTTGTATAGAATATGTTGACCTTGATTTTGAGCCACTTTATCTTCAAATTTAACAATTGTCGAACTTATATTTTTAAATTATGTCTTCAGCATGTCTACTTGCGGGCATTTCATATTCATTTTTTCTCCCCAAGGATGCACAATTTCATAAATTGGTGGCAGCGCCGAAACTTGAAGTAAAGACTTGTGTTCTTATATCATAGTCTAGCTTTGACAGATTTATTCCAACTGATCGTTTACTAGTTTTTCTTGATTCGCTTAATTGAACACTGACGCCCAATCTTGCAACTTGATCATGTAACCGATAGTTGCAATGCATATCCAGAATGAAGGACACAGACAATGCAGCTTATTCATGTTTGCCTAAGCTTAGAAAAATTGAACATACTTTTACTGAGAGTGAAGATTTTATACTGTTTTAGTGACTTCCAAGAGTCTAAAAGACAGTTTGTGAAAGTTACTTAAAAGTAACTTCTAAGCTTAGCTGAACAGAATTGTCAGGTATTGAAACTACACCCCCCACAAGCAGATAAAACACTCTTGGCAAAACTGATTACTCTGGTATAGTTTCCAGAATCTCAAAATATGTTTGATAAAAGTGCCAAAGAATAACAAATTTTGACAGGAAAGTGTAGAGTCAGTTCGATCCTTGTATCTTGATTTTTCGTGCAACTTTCAGAATCAACAACGGTGACGAGGCAGATCTCGACTTTTGTGTTTGCCTAGTGATTTCGGCATTTGCATATGGCTGCTTTCCATTCTCACCCCAGCCTGCAGCATGCAGCATAACCTTGCTATCATTATCAGAAGTTCAAGAATTCATCGTGAAACATGAAACATGTTTCTCACACGTACAGTGGGAAGGCAAAAGAACTCGTGCTACTATCTGATTGGTTAAAATCACATGACCTGATACTCTCTTGAACACGGTTAATCTCTTTGATCAGCATGTGATAAAGTATCCACGTCAATACCGTGTCGTTACTCTAATTTGTTTTCTCAAATCACATAAAACTCTTAGGTTTGTTTGAACATAATTGAAATATAAAAGATATAAATCTTTATGGTGACATGACATGTCTAGCGTATGCTAAGGTGTAATTAGTTTCGTACATTGCAGTGTCATAAAGACTAGTTTGGTATGTAGTATTAAACACAACTTGACGGTGTAATTTACAAATTTTTTAGTTTATTTTCCGTTCCTATAGCATTAAGTGCTATCAGCTATGCAATTCTTCCTGTCTAATATATAGACGAGACTTAAAGATTGAGAGGCGCTTCACGTTTACTGTCTTCCTCAGTTGTTTGACCAATATATTTTTCTCTTTATTCACCGTATCCCTTCCAATTCTATACACGAGATTCTTCAATATCCTCACCATAAATAAGCTGTTTCTTTAAGAAATTGAGTGGGAAATGTGAAAATAAGTTACTTTTGCAATCTAAATGAAGTTTATAGTAAAAAAGGGTTGTGCGTAGGATAGAAAACTAAGCAGAAAATAAGACCCTAACCTTTCCGTTAATACGTCTTGAACTTGCACTGTTAGCATTTTGAACTTCATCGGATTCTTCCAAGTTTCCATCATTATATGGATTCCTCCATCTTGGCAAAAAAAGAAGACGATATAATCCTCTTCTGCAAACTGCAGCCAGCTCGAATCTACATTTCCCACTTCGACTTTCTCTGAATTGATACTACTATATCGTGTTGAATTTTGAACTGAATCTCCTTGATTGCATATTTCAGCGATCGACATCTTTCTCCTCACCTTGTGGCTTCGACGTGGACCTTTCTCGTCTAGTATCTATAACCATGCTTCCATTTATAACTTGAGGGACTGTGGTACTGAACTTTTCAGGGTAATGGGACTTAAATGTAGGGTATACAAGCCAATATAAATATTACTAATAACGTTAACGTACCAATTCAAATTTATTTTCCTATTTCCTAAGTCAAAAACATAAACTATTAGGATACATTCAGAATGCAGTAGTGAATAAAGCCATACAATGAATAGAAATAGAACTTTAATTTATATTCCTTCTTCAATACTGTCTAAAACTAAAGAAAGAACCCAACACAAGAATTGAGAGAGAATTGAAGTGCTTAAAACAATGACACTACAATTTGCAGAAGAGCAGAATCTCATCAGCCAAAAATGAAATCCCTTACAACCTTTATCTGATACATGTTTACTTTCTAGTGTGAAAGAATTCTCCTTCCAAGATAAATAAATAAAAAGATTGTCAAAAATTTCTACTTCTAACACTGTAGTGATGCAATGATAATTCTAAAAAGTAAATATAAGCGATTGAATAGCTTCCCAAGAGTTGGAAGTATCATATATATTAATTTTTGAAACAATCCTGCAGATATTGGTTAGTCTGATCCATATAATGTTCCCATAGAGGCTTATACCTGCCTATTCCTAACTTTAGCCATGGCTTCATGTTACCGTTAAAATGTATCACGGCTGCAGTCTCGATCAGACGGTTATCGATGTTCAGATCATAACCCAATCCTAAGACGTGCCATCGCCGATCAAGTGGCTCTGTCAATCCATAAAAAGCTAAAAATCCGGGAGGAAGAGTGCCGAGCTTCCATAGTGATCTGTCAGCATTTTGTTCCTGCCAATAATGATAACGCCCAGTCACATTTTCCTTTCTCCAAGCAATCAGATCAAAAACATTCATCCCAAATGCCCACCCACATGCCTGAGGATCAAATTTGGCGCTGATAATTGGGTTCGAAAAATTGAGGTGCTTGTAAAAACGGTGATAGGATTCAAGACAAGTTTCGACTGCCCCATTCACATTACCATGCAAATCCAACGAAAAAAGTGGGGTCAAATCCTTCTGAACAACAACATCGTCATCAAGAAAAACTACCTTCTCGAGCTGAGGATAAATCTCCGGGATGTAAAATCGCAGGTGATTTAACAGAGAGACGTACTTAGGATTACGTAACTTCAGTTCAAGACTCAAATCCTTCGACCTCTCAAAGTAGGATCTCCGTAAATCTTCATCATTTATCTGTTTTAAAACTGGAGAGTAAGAAGCATTCAACCAAGAGAAATCTTCAATATTTTGGACTTCTAAGGTAGCCCCTTTGAAATCGTTACCAAGGAACCAAGCCTGCATTGAACTGTATTTCACTCCATTCGTTACAATGTGGAATACGAGCTGCTTCGGATGATCAGCATTAGAAACAGTAGAATTAACAACCACCGAAACAGCCAGAAGGTTATCTGAAAATAGGCAGAAATGGTAAAGATTATTATCAACTAGTCGCAGAGAGTTCCTCCTCTCATCCGCAAGTTCCCGAAGTGAATTTTTCTCGAGCCAAACAGCAGTGAGTTTAATGTAAATGCACTGAAGGTTCTTCGGCACTGATTCTGCAGCCAATTGACCGAATACCGTACTCTGAACAGTCGCCACATTGGCACGTTCTTCAAGCGCTTGAATATGCGATTTCATTGTAATCATAGTGGTTGCAATATCATAATGTGCATCTTGCGCCTTAAAAATGAGGGACGAGAGAATTTTAATGATCGGTCCGGCTTCGTCCAACGATACAGGCTCATTCATCTTTGCAGCCTTTGAAAGCAGGGATTGACAACTTCTTATTTTTGAACTAAGCTCCCAAGCAAGATGAAAATTGTTATGCTCCTTTGCAATAATCACATAAGCTTTGGCAAGGGTCATTTGCTCTGCTAATTGTCTGGCGTATGATCGAACACTTAAAATTTCTTCAGTAAAATTTAAATGCTTGTGAAAAACCCTTTCATTTTTGGTATTCGTCTCCTGGAAAAGAGATGAGTAAGTTAAAGAATGATAAACAATCAAAACCAGTAGAAAATCATCGTTATATAAAAATACATGAAACCATGCCCGTCTAGTGTTTAAAGCATCATGACAAGTAATCATGACAATGAAATGGAAACACAAAGCTACATACATTGCCTATTGAAGTAATGCATAAATATTTCTGATTTTATTAATGCTAATTTATGTTTTGAGAAAGATCTTAGTGTAATAAAGATATTATCACCAAATAGATTTGTGGTAAGATAACTGAAATTTAGATAAATCATATTTTTTTTTTGGTATTTTTTCTCTTGGCAAAGAGATTTTATTGCACACTGAACGTCACAATAAGGGAAATTTGTCAAGAAAATGTTCAGACCCAGCATTGGAAGAGCTAGACTGCAAATCAGTTGCCTTCAGAGGCATCTTCAATGCGTTATCTGTGGAAGCATTTTTCCAGTTTCAACTACTACAGCATTAAAATCTACCAGATACTCTTCCAGCATAGTACTTTTTCTTTTTGTTGGTTAACCAAGAACATATTCCAATGATCATCATCTAAATGGGTTAATCCAGCCTTAGAAACTTTACACAAATCTCCATCAACTTTGTTCAGATGGGAATCTGACTAGAGAAACTTCAATTTTCTTCAATGTTGAAAGACACATCAGCCATATCATGAATCTACTGCCTGAGTAGAAGAATGATTGATTATACTTATTCTGTTTTAAAGCTGCAACCCTCAATTCCAATGCACCATTTATAAAGATTAGGTATCTCAAATAGAATTTGCTCTACTGATTCCTGGTCTGCATCTTCTATGATGTAGACAACCATCCGAGAAATCCGTGTCTTCTTATCAACTCCAGCCTTGGCGAGAACCTTAGTTTCAAAAGAATTATCAACAACTTGGCTTTGGAATAATAGCTAATTATCTTGACAAGATTTGGTCACATAAGTAGGGCAAATACTTCGAAGTGTCTTTCCCGTTTTTCAGTTAACAACGCAAAGAACACTGCAATATCCAGGGGGGAAACTCTGAAATGTGAGGTGTTATAAAAAGATGACATAATTTGAAGAGATGATGACCGTAACTCTAATATTTTAATACAAGCAGATGGAGGATGAATGAGTACTTTCCTTTCCTTCTCTTCTCCCTTTCGTAAGTTTTAGTTACAAGAAAAATACGTTCTCTTCTCTTCTTTAACGTCTCCTCTAGTTTCTTTCCTAGTTCCTTAGAAATAATGACAAAATTACACGTATTACTCTTACAATATTCATGAGTTCTCAATAGGTTGGGACAAAAACAAGTTAAAATCACACACTCGTAAGGAAGATATTGTAGAAACCTCTGCTTCCAAGGAAGAAGCTAATCACTGAAGCAAAGCAAAAGAAAAATCAACTTTCTGTTTTCACTCAGGTGAATATAATGTAACTAATTAAACTGGAAGAATCTTGCTTCTGTATTGTACAGGACTTCTCACTTTTGTATGCTCAAACATCTGCCCCATAATCTCTTGTATTACATTACAATAGTAACCACATCCAGATTCCTGTGTGACAACAAGATCCAAGGTTAAAGAGGCCATTCTATAGTGATAGACCTGTTTTGCTTTATGATACCGAGGTGTTGAACTATTGAAGGACACAATGCATATTAGATGAATATAGCAGAAATGATAATGCTAAAAAGTATGTAGTAAAATGATAGAATAAGAAATTAGCATATGCGTCAGCAAGTGGGGTAGCGCAGACGGGATGAATTGAGGGAAGGACGATTTAGGTCATTGTGATATTTGGGTAAGGTAGAGAAGCTCTGGCTCATAAGAGTGATGTGATCTTGGTAAAACGTGTAAACAAGAGAGGATTAGATAAAAAATAACATAGCCTCTTGTAGTTACAAAGAATTTAGTTGCTCTAGATCATCTTATAAATCTAGCATTGTGATGTAGGACAATCCTATTGTAAATAGGATTAGGATTATATGTTTATAATAAGATATCTAGTTGTAATAAGTTTTCTTTTCTTGTAGGACAATCCTATTGTAAATAGAATTATGATTAAATATTTATAATATGTCTAGTTATAATAAGTTCTCTTTTTGTTCTAATATTTTGGTTAGAATATAATTTCTTTTCTTTATTGATTAGATTATGATTTCTAATTAGATTAGGATTTTAATTTATTTCTTTTAGAATTTAGTTTCTTTATTTTAGATTCTTTTATTAATAGGATTAGGAAATAATATTGCCTATAAATATAGAGGTATTGTACACTTTTCAACAACAATCAATTATTATTCAATATATACAAGACATAATTGTTCAAATATTGTTTTTATATATTACATAATTCTTATTATAAGAATTTCACATACGCTTTCGCATCAAATTGGTATCAGAGCAAGGAAATTGTCTCAATTTGATGGCTGACGATGGTCCTAGTGGCAGTCGAACCGCCGACGACAAACGAAGGCTCGACAAATTTGAAAACGAATCGAGGGGAACGATGAAACCCTTTATAACATCATGCAGATGCTGAGTCTTGAAAGAAATCGCAAGCTCGTGAAGAAGCAACTTGACAAGAATTTGCAGACTTTAACTAATATAAATGTTGATTGTTTCAACAAGCATAGAACACGGTAACATATGGTTAGAGAATTTCCTCGAGTCCAAGCCAAGTTCGAACCACAAGTTATCAAGGATTCTTTTCTTCAACAAAACTCGAGGACGAGTTTTTTTCAAGTGAGAGAAATTGATATAGGACAATTCTATTGTAAATATGATTAAAAATTAGATATTAATAGTAAGATATCTAGTTGTAATAAGTTTTATCTTTTTATTTTAATATTAATTAAAATAGGATTTCTATTTCCTTTAAGATTATGATTTTATTAATTTCTTCATTTTAGTTTTCTCATATTAATAGGACTAGAGAATAATTTTGCCCATAAATATAGAAGCATTGTACACTTTTCAACAATAATCAATTATTATTCAATATATACAAGACATGATTGTTCAAATATCGTTCTTATTTATTACAAAAATTTTATTATAAGAATTTCACATACGTTTCCGCACTATGTTGAGCCAAAAAGAGTGGCGAAGAAGGATTCATATAGCCGACCTTAAATTTATTCCCATAAAAAGGTTTAGTTGTTAAATTTTGCCGATAATGACAAGGGGCAACTCATAGAAAAAACTGTGTATTTCCATTTCAATAAGCTTAAATAACTAACTCAGAAAACTGACTCCAGCAAAGTCTTCTGGCCCCTATTTATCTAAAGTATAAGCAACACAGATAAAAGTACTTCATTTTTGTACACGGTGCACCACTCATTCACTTCATGTCATGACGCTTCTGGTCAACATCCAGTAGCACGTGTGTCCACACAAGTTTTCTGTACATGTATATTCAATTCAGTCTACAGAGTTAAGGAGACAGCTGAAAAGCGCTCATGATACTGGACGACAAAGTCTACATGCTTATGTATTGCAGTAGAAGTTCCGTGTAACATCTGAGGCATTTCCAGCCCTGAATTTATACAACACCTAAAACATTACCGACCCGAAAGTTCTATTACACCTGAAGCATTGCTGACCTCAAATTTATATAACACCTTACGGCCCAATAAGACTTCATCTTGAACAAATGTCCATTTTTTTTGATTTATTTCCATCTATTCCGTGACCAGAATAGGGGAACATTGTATATAGATGGATTCTTGGTCCTTGGATGCAGAAGACGAAGACCTGTAGCAATATTGAAATGAACGGTTTTACCAACCTTGGTCCAAAGTGTTCAAACCTTGAATATGTAAATATCGAAACTCACAATTAGGCAGTACTACCTCCGTGATCATGATTATTACACTGTAAGTAGTAGCCCACAAGATATCTGAGTTATATACAACGCCCCAAAGACTCGTTGATATGTCTGCTTCCAGAAACCTCCAGACAGCCGATTGCATTAATGTTTACAGAATGAATCTAAGATTTCCTATTTTTGCTCCAACTACAACTAAAACATAATCTAAAGAGAGAGGCTACATTCTAACTTATCTCGTAGGTAGCTATTATTAGTCTCTAGAATGAAAGCAATTAAAAAAAAAACAACCGCACACATTATGAGAAACATCCCACGGTGCTGTAGTGATAATTACGGAAGAATAAACTTCCCAGATCTTGGAACTATGAACCCCAAACAACAAAAACGAAAGGTTAATATCTATTTGAACATTGAAGCATGAAGCATCTGAAGGCTAGAAAAGTTCCCTAGTATTTTATTTTAAATATTTATTTGGAAGTTTTTCTACTACATTAAATAGGTAAAATATTCAACCCAAAATGGAAATAGTCTATACACAATCTAGGCAAGATTAAAGGAAATAATAAGGAACACAATGCAATCAGGAAATAATTTGGTTCTATACTTACTAAAGCAGTCTGCTCCACATGATCTTCCTGGTGCTGATTATGATGAAGAACAAACAAAGCAAAACCTGCAACTGAAAATATCGAAAGAAGCCCCCAGATCCAACATGACAACCTCCTTCGAACCGGGCGCCGGTAATCGGCCGCCCGTCGCCGCATCTTTCACCTGTGTCTTCAGCTCCACTATTCAATGCCAATTCAATAATCCGAGACAGCCCATCACTCAGATTGGATCAAACCAACAAAAAGATGTAGTCTTTTACCACAAATCAACATTTTGAGACGACTCACCCATCAATTCACACTCGAAATCTAGGATCAGAAAGAAAATCCATACACAAGATCTGATCAAGAAAGCCAGCAAAAAACAGTGGTGCCTCCCTATAATGACCTATGCAGTACAAAATGTCAATATGTCATTGACCTCTGAATCAAAATAGTAAGGTAAAATGCTAACGCTATCTGCCTATTTGGGGGTTAAAATTAGATAGGCTTTGAAGGTGAAACGCACAAACGAAGTGTCAGATTTTCGTAGGAAGAGGGAAAAATGTGAGAGGGTTCCTTTTGAGAGTCTCAGTTTACATCCACAAAAAACTATGCCCACTTTTACGTCGTGGGTGGCCGAGTTGGTGGAGTAGGTGAGCGCGGAGATCAAAGGTCACAAGTTCGAATCCTTTGCCAACACTTTCTCGGTCGAGCTCGTCACACAGAGCTTGCCTAGTGCGGTTTATCTCTCCTGTGTGGTTTGCGGGCTATTACACATGAAGCGAAGTTTACCGAGTGCGCACTTACGAGTAGCGGCTGCGGGTTCCTACGTCAACAAAAAAAACTATGCCCACTTTTTATTGAATTCAATAACTAATTTTAAGCAAATTCAAAACTTTTCAAATGACAAGTTCCGTAACTTTTATCAAATTCTACTAAAAAATTAATTTTAGACCACACCAAACAACAATTATATATATTTATGCAGTGTTCTAAAACGTACGCATATACCCGTATATTCTCGACACGTTTTCAAAATGTCTCACGTATGGGTTGTGCGCGTAATAATGCAATCAATTCATTTCATTGACCACGCATGCAAGCTTAAACGTTAAAATGCACATTTATTTTAGTTAAAAATTGTGTCAAAATTAGCCTAACGAATCTCAACCCATTTTTATAACTCAACAAATCAAATTAGTCCAAATAACCCAAGCTATGGACTATGTACAACAATTTGTAGGGTTTTGATGTTTAAAAAAAATAAAAAATCAAAACAAATTTTTCGTAGAGTTGCACACTATATATGCCAAGTCCGAGCCTCCTTCCTTGGTCTTCCTCTAGTTTTACTTCTTTGATCTTCCTCCATTTTACTAGCAAGTGATGCTAGTAATGCACAATTTTGAGATTGTTGATGGTTGTGACGATGAGGAAGGGGTTAACAAAATATCTTACCATCTACAACAGGTAATAGAATTTTTCGAGTTGTAATAAGGGAGCTCGACAAAGATGATTTTGGCTGAACGACAAGGAAGATGACTTCGATGAATAAGTTGAGATTGAATTGAAATCATAAAAAGAGTTATACAATTTGTAGGATTTTTTTAAGTCGGTGTCTGTAACTAATCTAATTGTAGGAATTAATAAAAAAATTTGTAGTATTTATGATTTATATTGCCACGCATTACGCATTTTAAAACCTTGTTTCTATATTACTTTATATCCATCTCTATTAAAATTCTAATTTTTTCTTTTAAATATTATTCTTATACATGTCATATTCAAATATTGTCCTTATTAAATTAATCGACTTAAACACTATATATCAATACCATTTTTATATTTACATCCCATCATAATTTCTTCAATTCTTTTAGATATCAATCACACAATTTTTATCTTGCTGAAATTTTGTCAAAGGGGAAACGTATGGAATTTCATCAAGGGAAGGCGTATGCGAAGGCAGTTTCTTCGTAGCTTGCTTGATGACCCTCTCTATTGAATTTACATTCTCATCACCAATAGCAACACTAGCAATTGATTGTCGGAAAACACCATACATGTCATATATGAAAGCCGCGGCATAGTGAAGAGATGTGAATTGATATGTCGTGGATTCCATTCCAGGTTATCAAGATTTAACACTATATTTGCCACGTATGAATTTCTATTCTCCATGAGTATTTTTCATCCATTTGGAGAGATGGAAGTTAAATGAGTATTTGGGTAACCCGTTAAAAATGAGTAAGTAGTAATAATGTTAAAGTTCAATGAGAGTTAATTAAATTTACTCTTTGGATAAATCTAATAAAGGAGAGCATGACTTGCACATGAAGAGCATTTGCTCGATTTCTACGAAGTACAAATCACGGTTTATTGGTTAAATCATTTTTACCTCGTATAGATCAAAATGATTTCTTGGTGATTCAAGAAACAATCGTGTAAAAGGATTATCTTGGTATAAACAATATATTCCTTTCTTTTCTTCGAGGTAAGGATCTTTGGCTAACCTTTAGAAATTTTACGTACAAGTAAGAGAAAATTGGATAATTGGTAATTGACTTACAAGGTATGAAACAACTTGGTCTCTAACTTTTCATCCGAGACATTATGGTCGAAGCTTTTGCTATTAATGCACGAGTAGTTATGGGATCCGTCTATTTAAATGTTGAAAAGTTAATTTTGTTCAAAAGTTTAAATAACAAAATAAAACAAGCAAAAAAGAAGAGAGAAATCTCAAATTACGAAGCATTTCACGAATTTGGTTTTCTATGATGGCTGAAAAATAACGTTCGAAGAAACATAAAATTCGTTTAGTTATAAAATAATTTTGATATATCTTCTTCATTCTAAAATTTGAATAACTTTTCCTTTATGTTTCTAAAGTCTTTCGTAAATTTATATAAATATTTATTTATACAATGATTACAACATTCAAATTACAACTAAATACAGGATTGTAATAAAAAACTAGATCACAATCATCAAATAGCCGGAGAACAATCGGTCATCATTAAAAAAAAGTCAAGCCACAAAATAATTGAAGATCAGACATAATAAAAAGCGAGGCCATCATACAAAGTCAGGTCACAATCATATAAAAATCAAACAACAATTCAAAGAACAATTGACTAACATAATGAAAATCAAAATCAACCGAAAAAATTCGAATACAACCTACCTATTAACTCAACTTTATATAAACATTGTGTTAAGCCAAAAAAATAAAAATAAATAATAAATAAATACAAAATACAAAATACAAAATAAACAATGAATTGATTTACCAAAATATATTTTTCACCAGAATTGGTGCTTTTAAGTTTTTCCGAACGAGCTTCTTTATGAGATTTTTTTTTTCTTTTATAAGCCTCATGTTCATTCTTCGACTGAGATATCCAATCTACCCTCCTTGCAACCATCACTTTACAGTTGAGTTTGTAAGAATTTAGGGTTCAATAGAAACTTGAACTATAAAATAATTTATGAAATTATGAAAGAGCAGACTCAACACTTTCACAATTGATGAAGGTTTCGAATCTCTACTCTCCTTCTAAGCGAACATGATAGAATTGCTTGGACTGGGGCATCAATTTATCTTATGTTGCAGGGGAAGAGAAGGTTGAGGTTTTCTTTCTCGGTAAATTTTTGGGAATAATTCATCAGTTGGGCACCAATTTATCTTATGCTGCAGTGATTTCTTCTCTACTACTTCATCGCCAAGCTTGGAACGTAGTATCAGATTGTATCAGTGTTAAAACGGGCTTTATATGTTGCAATCGACTCGATTTGTTTGTTGTAATTTGATGGTAATCTTTCTCTAGCAGAAGTGATTTTTCAACAATATTTCTCTTAAATTTTTGATGCGGTTGTTTATGATTTTCCATGGGTGAAATACCCAGGACCAAAATAACTGCCCCCACATTACCCCAGGTTGCTCCGCCCCTGCCAACATTTGCCTAAATAGCAGTACAGAACTTTATTAATCGGATTGTGTCTGTGTCTAAGTTGGGGAGTGTTTGTCCCCTATCATTAATCTGCAAGTTTTTTTTTTTTAATCTCTTGCTTCACTAGATACCAACATACTGTTATGTGCTTGTGTACTAATTTGAGATTCTTTGTTTCTCTGTGCAGCTGTTGAATTTTAACGAAAAAATAAAAAGAAGGGCGCATGAAAAAGATTGTAGATATTCAGTAAAAGAAAATGGGTCACTGTGTGCATCAGTGCAATAATGCTTTTCGTAAGCTAATTCAAACAAATCCTTTTTTACCGGGACCAAACCTTTTTCCTCGGGTTTTTAACCTTAGAAAAATATGATCAAAGAAGAGCTCGTTAAATTTGAACTTTCAATCTCTGCCTTTGACACGAAGTCGTGTGAAATTGCGAAGTGAGCTGGGCAGTGGGACAACTAGCAAGGAATCGACAAATGGGGGTTTTTCCAGTGTTCAAAAAGGGAGGGAAACGAACAGATATCAAGAAGATTTTAATACTAGAAGCCGGTCCGATTGTCATTGGACAGGCTTGCGAGTTTGATTATTCGGGAACACAAGCTTGTAAGGCCCTAAAATATGAGGGCTATGAAGTTATCCTGATCAATTCGAATCCTGCAACTATAATGACTGACCCTGATATGGCAGATAGAACTTATGTTGAGCCAATGACACCGGAATTAGTTGAGCAAGTGCTTAAAAAGAGAGGCCCGATGCTTTGTTACCTACAATGGGTAGGCAGACTGCCCTAAATTTGGCAGTAGCTTTGGCTGAGTGGTGAGCTGGAGAAGTATGGGGTTGAGTTAATTGGGGCAAAGCTTGAGGCGATCAAGAAAGCAGAGGATAGGGATTTGTTCAAGCAGGCGATGAAGAACATCGGGATCAAGACGACACCTTCTGGAATTGGGACAACTCTTGAGGAGTGTATCCACATTGCCAATTTAAATGGGGAGTTCCCCTTGATTATTCGGCCAGCATTCACTCTTGGTGGGACAGGAGGTGGGATTGCTTACAACAAGGAGAAGTTTGAGCCGATTTGCAAGTCGGGGCTTGCAGCTAGCTTGGCGTCTCAGGTTTTGGTTGAGAAGTCTCTGTTGGGGTGAAAGAGTACGAATTCAAAGTTATGCGAGACTTGGCGGACAATGTGGTGATTATTTGCTCAATTGAGAATATTGATCCAATGGGAGTCCATACAGGGGACTCTGTAGCTCCTGCTCAGACTTTGACTGATTAGGAGTACCAACGGCTTAGGGATTACTCATTTGCTATTATCAGGGAAATTGGAGTTGAATACGGTGGCTCAAATGTTCGGTTTGCAGTGAATCCGGAAGATGGATAGGTGATGGTAATTGAGATGAATCCTAGAGTTTCCAGATCATCAGCTTTGGCGTCGAAAGCTACTGGTTTTCCATTTGATAAGATGGCTGCCAAGCTATCAGTTGGTTACTGGTTAGATCAGATTCCAAATGATATTACAAAGAAAACACCGAGTTGATTATTTAATTTTGTCTTTCCTCCACCCTACTGATTTTTTCATGCTGTATAGCTAAAACTGTGAGATGATGTCTATATTCGTCATGAGATCAAAGGATGTCTTTCTAATAGAAAATAAGGCGAAGTTCCCATTCCCTACTTCTGTCAATATACAAACTCTAGCCCGTGAATTTTTTCCTCTAGACCGACTGTGGGATTTTTAAATGTGTTGCTTATAGTTGTTTGTTAGTATTTTGTAGTATTGGACCAATGACTTAGAACCTGATCTTTCGTTTCTCATTTTTCCCACTGGTTTATAGAGGCAAGATGAAGATGGTTAGCATAGATAATATAGGTGGAAAGAGAGAGGATGAAAGAGGAAAGGAGGAAGGAGTCGGGTGTGGGGAGAGAGATTTCATGAGCAGAAAATAGATACATTGGACAGAGAAAAATAAATTAAGAAGAGAAACATCCACACAGGCCTTGATTATGGTTAATTTAAACAATCTTTCACATGTTTGGCATTGCTTCTATAAGGTTTCTTTTCAAAAAAAAGAAAAAAAGGAAAAAAAAAAAAAGGTTTCTAGATTAGGATATCATTTTCTACTTTCGTCAGCTATTTTATCATTAGCAATTTGATGAGTTATTTCTGTTGGCCAATAATACAGCTTTATGATAACTTCTAGCAATATCGTTTTGGCTTCTTAGTACATTCATACAAGTTTAAGGAATAATTTCGCTTTTTCTGGAAATTCTGTAGATACGTCGGTTTGCCTGTGAGAAGTTTCCTGGCTCAGAGCCAATTTTGACTACCCAGATGAAGTCTGTTGGTGAATCCATGGCAGTGGGCTGAACATTCCAGGAGTCCTTTCGGAAAGCAGTACGCTTTTTGGAATGTGGCTATTCTGGATGGGGTTGTGCATGGGTCATGGGGATTGGACCGATTAAAATACATCCTGCGGGTCCCCACTCCAGATTGCATCCATGCTGTTTATGCTTCAATGAAGAGGGTAATGAAGGTTGATGATATCCAAACATCGACAAATGGTTCCTCACTCAACTTTGTCAATGTAGAACAGTATCTTTTGGCTAGGAGTTTGTCACAATTGACAACAGATGACTTCTGGGAAGTAAAAAAGAAAGGGTTCAGTGATAAACAGATAGCTTTTGCTACAAAATCCACAGAGAAAAGTTCGTTCGAAGAGATTATCTTTAGGTGTTAAACCTTCATATAAAAGAGTTGATACATGTGCTGCCGAGTTTGAGGCTGATACGCCTTACATGTATTTATCCTATGAGTGTGAATCAGCTCTCACCTACAGGAGAAAGGTTCTGATTTTAGGTGGAGGGCCAAATTGGATTGGATAGGGAATTGAGTTTGACTATTGCTGCTGCCAGACATCTTTTGCCCTTCAGGTTTGAGTTTTCCATTAATTACACGTCGATCTATTTTCGAGCTTCGGTTATGATGAGTTGATATTTTGTTGATATTGGACACGCACGTAATTTCTGTGAGTAATAATTTACAGAAGTTCTACATGAATTAATTAGTGGAACTGTATGTGCTGTGCCTCTACGTGAGCAAACTATTGATATTTGGCATAATTGTGGATATTTCAGACAAGTCAATGGAATGAATGTCTAATTTGAAGAAGAAATGAAATTAACTACGTAGGACTGTAAGTTTATGATTTTGAGCTTGTCATCTTATATATTGCTTTAACCAAACATGTAGTTAGCAATACAGCCTTCCAGTTGTAGAAGCTCATTCTTGTTTTTGCTCTCAATCTTCTTATTTGTCATGTTTTCAAGACCTATTAATGGAGAATATATAGCTAGCATACTCTTGTAGGTTAAACTGAATAATAGAGAGCTGTATGATGATTTGTAAGAGAGACACTTTCCTGCCCTATGGCTGTTTATTGTTGGATGTAACATAAGTTTGTGGATGAACACACGAGTATGTACTGAGTGCAATGCTCTGATTGGTTTTACCCATTCTCAATGACCAGCTACCTTCCCAAATAGAAGTCTTGGATGATGATTTGCGGATTCCATTATCTCAATCAAATACACGGTACTTCTTAGATTATGACCGTGTTTGGCTAACCTATGAGTGGCTCATTTGCTGTCTTATATCTGCCGTAAAGGAAACCAAGCTTGTAAGCTTAGTCATGTTATAAGCCTTATAATCAGTGATTTGATTGCTCTGCCTGGCTTCTGTGACTTAATCTGCACATGCTTCTTTGTGCAAAGTTAACAGTTTTGCATTATAAAAATAGTTCACTAGCACAGGTGTACTGCTATATTTGATTTGAAAATGTTTGACTGGTAATAGACTCAAATTTCAAAATACGACCTTCAATGAAAATTATGAGTTTCTATTGATATTATATATTTATTATTATTTGTTGATTTCTCTTTCATTCTTTAGAAGTGGACTAGTGGTATCATGATCTTATGATCTATTATTCGATGCATAACACAATGTAATGGGATATAAAGTGTGTAAATGCCAACTACTAAGCACCGTGATAAAATAAACCGGTACATAATATTGTTAATTTTTTATCTCATATTTCTTTATGAGCATATGTAATGGTAGTGCATGTTTGGCAAAGCTTATAAGATAGTCAAACTTTATTTTTATTCACACATTTCTTAGGACCTACAGCTTGTAAGCTGATAAAAGCTTTGCCAAACATGCTCTTAATATGCAGCTTACTCATGGTGTTATGTAATTTTTTCGTCTTTTCATTTCTATGTAGGACTTTTCAGTTACTTTTGAGGAAACATTTAAATTATACACTTACATATGGAGCACAAATGTATTTAATCTGGTATTGCCTGCTGCTGGTTTATTACTATGATGGATAATATTTGTAATTTTCGAAAACATAGTTGGCGAAGGTGTAACGACCCAACCTTGCGCTGGAGCCGTTATCATATCATACGTACTGTCCGCTTTGGGAGAGTCTAGACCCATCTTACCCCGCACGGCTTTCTGACGCGTTCCTCAGGATTCGAACCCAAGACCTCCATCATATGAGAGAGTTAAGTTGAATCCTGGTACCAATTGATCAAGTTTTTGTAACGACCCAACCTCGCTCCTGAGCCATTAATGACCCAACCTCGCACTGGAGCCGTTATCATATCATACGAACTGTCCGCTTTGGGAGAGCCTAGACCCATCTTACCCTGCACGGCTTTTTGATGCGTCCCCAAGTACCAATTCAACTTTAACTCTCCCATATGATGGAGGTCTTGGGTTCGAATCCCGAAGAACGCTTCAGAAAGCCGTACGGGGTAAGATGGGTCTAGACTTTCCCAAAGCGAACGATACATATGATATGATAACGGCTCCGGCACGAGGTCGGGTTGGTACCAGGATTCAACTTAACTCTTCCGAACAGTACGTATGATATGATAAC
>CAIGRP010064187.1:0-22579 GCA_903798385.1 Fraxinus cuspidata | reverse complement strand
TCCCAACAATTTTTAGTGCATAACTGCATATAGCCCCTCCTTGTTCCCCATTTGTTACATTTGCAGACCCGCCATGACATCCGTACTATTCCAACCTAACCACATTTTCTAATTCTTCTTTTTCACGTGTGATTACAATATAAAACAAAATACAAACACGATTTCACCACCACCCAAGCAAATTTCTTTTTGCCCCTAGAGCGCTTTTTCGATTACCATACGAAGGGTATCAACAGAAAGATCTTTATGATTGGGGATAATTTGAGAATCAGATAACAATTGGTTTATGGGATGAAAGGGAGAGAATTCAACATTGTTATTGTTTTTCTGCCGAACAAATGTAATGTATGCCTAAATGGGCCCACCAATTTGAACCAGAAAACTCTTTTTCTCAAATAATGGGATCAAACAGATGCACGATAGAGTGCAAGGTACGTTTGAGGAGGAAGAAAATCACATTTAAGATAACGATTAGGGAGCTTTTACCAAAAAAAAAATTTTTTTGGAAAATTTGTGGTTAAAATGATGAAAAAGATACAAGTTCGTGTACAAAATCACTTTATTGAAAAAAGTGTATTAAAAATGAAGTTATTGAAAAAATAAATTTTAAAATTTTGTACCAAAACAGTAAATAATCAATAATTGAGGATAAATTCAAGTGGCTATCATACAAATTGACCCCCCTTTTCAACTTGGGTAGCATTTTCTAATGTTATAAAGGAGACTCCAGTCAATTACCATCAAACTTCCATGAAACCCATAAGAAAAAATATATAATATTGTCTTCCACTATAAAACTTGACGTGGAATTACTGCAGCTTTTGGACTAAATCCACACCATTGAAAAAACATACTATAAACCCTTTTTATTTTTTTGGTTGACGTAGGAACCCACAGCCGCTACTCGTGAGTGCGCACTAGGTAAACTTCGCTCCATGTGCAGTAGCCCGCAAACCACACAGGAGAGATAAACCGCACTAGGCAAGCCATGTGCGACGGGCTCAACCGAGGAAGTATTGGCAGGTGATTCAAACTCGTGACCTTCAGTCAACGCGCTCACCTGCTCCACCAACTCGGCCACCCCCGAAGGGGTCATACTATAAACCTTTTTACTTGCCCATTTATCTGTTTTAGACCAATTTTTCAAAATACTCAAATCATTAATTTCTACAAATTTAACGTGCCCGAGACGCCGCGTCTAAATATATACCTAATCCATTACCAAATATCAATATTTTTTGTGCCCTTTTTTTTCAACCACAGTTTACATTATTAAATATGAAACTTATCCAAGAAGAACCACGTTGAGAAAATTCTAAAATAAAAAGATAAATTTTATTAGTGCATATTTGGGTTTTATTATAATTTTTTCGTAATTTAAAGTCAAAGTCAAGTATTAATTTTTATTTTACGTACACAACTACTATTTCCTTATTATCTTCACATTCTTCATTATAGGTTTCACAACAAGCACTTAAAGTGTGAATAAGATAAAGATCTATAGTATCATCATGAGAGCAATATAAACAAGATTACAAGTAAGAACTAAACATGCCTCTAGTATAAGACGGTCCAAATACTAGAACTTTGTCAAAAAATGATTTAACTATAACATCTTCCTAGCTCTTTACAAAAGTTGAAACTATATTAAATATATGTTCTTAAATTTTCTCGTTCAATTATATTTACAAGTATATCAGAATCGAGAGTACCATACCCTTTTTTGCACTTTATAGCAATCGCAAAGTGATTTCTTAAGACAATGGGTAATAATTGATTGGAATGAGAGCAATTAAATATACTGTGTGTTTGATCCACATTATTTTAAAAGAATGTATTATGTAATAGTAGATTGATGGAGAATTTGTGGTTGAAAAAAAAAGTTATTGATGTGATAGAAATTGAAGAATGTATGGTTGAAAATGAGTAGAATAATGAAAATGAAAAATTTAATGTGTACCAAACATGGGCTTAATAAAAAAAACGAAAACAAGAATAACAAATGATTTAATGTGCTTCACTATCAAAATGAGAGTTGCTACATCTATAGCCACCGCAAAAGTATACTGATCCTCATTTTAAACAAGATAAATATTTTTCAATAAAATAATATTACATTTAAATTATAAACTTTTCTTTATTTTTAACCACACATTTTCTATCAATCTACTATTTCAAAATGCATTCTCGAAAGAAAATAATGCTCAAACATAATGTGTTTTTGAATTACTCAATACTTTTCATTTTTATTTTTCTAGTGTTTCGTACGTTTATCCCTCTTTTTCTAACAGTAATCGGCTATTCTTAAAAAAAAAAAAAAAAATGCCACTCACTAACATATTTCTACCCCCAAAATAGTTAATATTAATAGAACCTGGTCATTCTCACATGGGAATGGTGGGAAAAGGGGACAAATATGGAGAATAAATCTTCGTAGCTTGACTCTATTGTCAACTTCTGTAATATTTTCTAATGTCAGTTAAAGGAGACTAAGGTTACTATCAACTTCCATGATGATGAAATGCCCCGTAAGGAAAAAAAAAAAAGTGGTAAATTGAATTATATTATAATTTCACACCAATAAAAAAAGAACGTCTAGACAAGTCCAATACCTGACGTGAACGGCTACAAACCTAATCCATTACGAGATATCAAAATTTTCTTACTTGTTTTTCTAATAGGGTTGAATCTTTCAATTGTCGAGATAACAATGGATAGATCAGAACAAAAAGAAGTTAAATTTAAATAAATTAATAATTTGATATTTGCACATTTTTAATATAGAATTTCCATATCAAAGATGGAGCACATCAAGAAAAAATATGAATTAAAATAAAAGAAAAAGATCTGATCTTATTTTCAACATATAGTTGCAAAATAATCACAGGGTATAGGTCCACCGTTTTTTGGATATGGCCTAAAATTACAAAGGCTGGAGCCTTGAATATAAATTAGAGGAAATTACAATAAATGTACACTTTCACATGTTCATTTGTAAAAATGTCCAAAATTTGTTCAATTTCTATTTTGCAATATTTTATACCAAAATACTTTTGTTAAGAATTTATAATTTCATACTGAAGACAAAAATGTGCATACAATTAAAAATTTTGTTGGCCAATAAATTTTTGACACATAATATACCTTACTTATTTCAAAAGTACACACGTCAAATCACAATAAATATTATATTTCTCATTGACGGATGTATTAAATATCGAGAATTATATTTCAAATGCCAATAACTTTATGAAATATAGAAAACTCTCACGTTCGGGCTGAAATCTCGTTCTAGACAAATGAAGTATTAAGATAAATATGATTTAAATATAGATAACAACTTTTAAAATATCAAGAACGTCATTTTAATGTAACTTTTCATGGAAGCTAATTCTTCTTGAAATTCGTGACAAATTTAAAAAAAAAATTGCTTCATTTTCATTATGTGTATAATAGACAAATTAATACTAAATTAAGTCATTTTTACAAGAGTTATTAAAATTAGAGACTTATTAATCGACAAACATCGAATTAAACATCTTTGTAAATTCCCCTATAAACTATGATTAGCTAAAAAAAAAACTGCAGATTAATCTGCAAATCATTGCACAAGAATGGATGAGAAAATAAAAATTATATTTACAAATTACCGCAAACCTTAAACACGCTTATCAAACTTCTTCTGTGGGACAGGTGGAGGCGGCGCCAGCAGGCTTTGCCAGGTACGTAGGGATGGTTTCTCCGGCCATGATTACAACAATCCTCTGCTCCATTTCCGGCTGTAAAACCCTATCAACGGGCTTCGCCGTCTTTTCCTCTGCATCACTTGATGATTCACCGGTGGTGGAGGATTTTCTGTACGAGCTGCAGGCAAGAATTATCAATGCAAAAGCTATGAGTCCCAACATTAGTGCCAACCCACCAAAAAGATACGGAACCGGAGATTTCCACTGCTGTAATCCAACGCCATCTACGGCGGCGGCGTTCTGTGCTGCCCTCATTCCTCTCTACAAGTCTTCTGCTCTATAGATTAAATGGTTGCTCTTTCTCTCCCTCTTTATGTATACAATATATATGTGTGTGTGTGTAGGGATTCGATCTACAGTGATTCTATTGGGACAATGAGTGTGATTTGTTGTGTCACAGAAGTATTCCATAAGGCGATTCTTGCTTTTGTTGCGCCTTTTTCTTGTTTCCTGTCTATTTTCTAATGGATTGATTGCTTTCCAAGTTTCTTCATTTCACCGTGTTTCAAAATTTACCCTTCAATATTAACTTTATAATCACGTTATAAATAAATATTTAAAATATACTTCTTCTCTAATCTTGATCAATTTCATTCAATTCAAAATATTAAACATATTTATTATTTAATTTAATTAAAAAAATTGAAAAAAATGTAAGTTAAAGTCAACAACTAATACATATAATGGGATACACAATTTTTATCGACTTTTTAACCATCAATTTTATCAAAATCTACTTCAAATATGATTTTAGTAAAATCAAATAGGGTATCACTGAGTTTAATTCATAATAAGAGGGCAATTTGATAATTTTGCTAGTGTGGATTGTGGAAAGCAAGAATGAGTGTGAAGGTATCCAAAGAAAATCAGTGTGAATTTTCTTGATTATGCTCTTTTCCTCATACCGAAACTGGTCCCACTAAACGTGTCCCTAAGGCTCCCTTAATCCTCGTCAATTTTCAATGCTTCACAATTGGTACAAGTAATTGCTTATGTTGGTGGCTTTAATATTAATTAGTAGGTTGCATGTTCGATGAAATTTCGTTAAAATTTTATCAATTATTTCAGGGATTAAATTCGTTGGAACTCACAATTCATTATATTAATTTTTATCAAAATTCGTAACTTTTATCAAACATACCCTAAATATGTAATAAATGTAATTTTCTATCTTTTCGTTTCATTTCCTTCGAATCAAACAATGTGTAAAACCATAAAATTAATTGTAAAACACTTAAAAAAAGCAATATGCTTAGAGTGTGCTCGTTGGTTAATCATAGAATTGGACAATAAAAATGTTAACAAAATGAAAAAGATTATGTTATTGTCAAGGCATCAAACATATGTTTATTATATCACATTAATTAGGTAAAAGGGAGATGTACCAGGTTCAGCTAAATAGAAAAACAACTTAATAAGGACCATGTTATATGTACATAAACACACGTTGGTACATTGACGTTGACAACACATTTTTCAATCAATTGTCAGATTTTTGACATGTATGAGGGTGTCAATTAAAGTGTACACTTTGTGTGTACAAGTAGTTTAATCCGCTTAATAATAAAGAAAGGTGGTGGAATCTGAGTAGGAGGACTAGGACGAATTAATTAAGGTAAAAATTGAAATGAAGGGGGTGGGGTTCTTTTGGATTAGAAAGAGAAGCCACCGAGTCATTGAGATACTGTTACTGGGCCCACCAAACCCATCACTAATCCAATAGTTTTTCAATTAATAATACTCCATTAACGAAATAATATATGGGATTCACAACTCTTATGCTGGGAAATAAATAATAGTAGGAAATAAATATTAGATGTTTTGCTTAATTAAATATACACTAATCATGGTCACCGTGTATGCTTTATTTGTTTCCATTTATTTTTATCTATATTCATAAAAGCTTTTCGTGATGGTGTTAACGGTTAATAAATAATAATATTGGGAATATTGATAAAAACTTGTTACTTACTTTTTATTAAATATCAATTAAATTAGTATTGGTAGTGTGATGTTAGTAATATCATTGCGATTGATGGAGGTGTGATCAGGCCATCCGATGACACTATTTTACTCTCCAACCGCGCACGATTCATTGCGACGACGACTTCTAGTTAGTCGTTAAAGTTGTACGAGTTTATACCTCTAAACCCATTATTAATGGGCTTTCTGGGTGGGTGAATTCTGAAGTCCAAGTTTGGGCCTAAATCTAGCCCATAATGCCGTCATCCCAAATTCAAAAAACTCTTAGTCATCAAATTTAAACCGTACTTTTAATAGTTAAATGCAATAGAACTGTGCAGTTTTCAGTAATTGACATTATGCATGTGTTCATTAAACAATTTAAAGGAAGGATTGGTACTTGTAAGTGTATACAGGGGCGGACCTAGGGGGTCCCGGGGGCGGGGGACGTGCTCCCCCACCCCCAACTTTTGAGATTTTTTTTTTTATAAAATCACGTTTGATATCAATTGAAATCTAAATTTTAATTTAAATCAAAACTAACAATTAATTTAAATAACATATTTCATAGAATCCATAATTGTTTAACTTTTATCAAAATTTACAAAAAATTTGATTTTAATCTCCACCAAACAAAAGCAAAATCATAATAAATTTGAATTTCGATAACATGCTAATTTTAAAAAAATTTCGACAATTATACGCTAAANTAATCTCCACCAAACAAAAGCAAAATCATAATAAATTTGAATTTCGATAACATGCTAATTTTAAAAAAATTTCGACAATTATACGCTAAAGGAATTTACAAATTGCTTATGTCATCTCAAAACTTATTTCAAAAACTATATTATGACCATATCGAATAGTCCAAACAGTTATCGAAAATAGTTAAAAATATGTTAAACGTGAGTTTAAAGAAAAACGTCTAACTCGCACTTTTTTTAAAAAAATTCAATTATTTCATTAACATTTATTATTTTTGCGATACAAATTTCTCAATGTAATTTTCACCATTTTATTAGGAAATTTTATATGGAATATGACATAAAAAATTTTCTAAATTTTACATCCGAAAAAGTCATATCTCATGTAAATTTTCGAATGCAAAATTATAAGGAGTATGATTTTTTTGGACGTAAATTTTTTATTGTAAAATCTCTCAATTTCTTTGCAAGTTCGATTGTGCCCCCCAACTTTCAACTTCTGTATCCGCCCCTGGGTACATATACATGGATTTACGTCAAGGCAGAGATTTAAACAAGATGATACCAAAATTATACACAGGAGTTACCAAGAGGAACAATATTCGTAGTAGCTTTAAACCTTATCTTGCTGAGATCAAGATCAGAATGACTGGACAATGCCATATCCACATTCTTCTATTAGTGTTGTTGAGATCACTGCTCTGGCTCTGTTCCTACATCTCTTCTTCTTTCAAATCGACCGCGTAGGCCTTCCTTGATGCATTGTCTTCTCAAACTTCCTTGCCTTCTTCTTCTCTCTGTACCGTAACACTCTGGCTTCTCTGTCTATTGGAGAAAGTTGCGTTGGCATTGGGATAGGAGGGCTAGAGAAATTTATCAATGGTCCCCTTTGGGGCCGGGGGTCTTGGGTGGGAGACTGAAACCTCGCTCATTGTCAGACAGGCACCTAGTGAAGAAAAACTTATAGTGTGAGAAATTGAATCGGGATAATCATAACCATTGTTCGAGGCCTCGTACTCCATCCCCAAATGAAAACTATGGTTCATAATGGTTGTGAACCTGATCCTTACGCTTTCCCTACTGGATTGGCACAATATTGTCACTGCCATTAGCTCTTTTGAGAAACATTGTAAAGTTTCATTTGATTGTAGTCCTGATTACTGAACGTGAATTGTACTCGTCGACCTTTCCACCAAAGAATTGTCCAATGTTGTTATTTTGGTTGTTAATATTCTTAATTCTTCTTCATGTATAGTATGATCATCATTTGGAGTCAAGAACTCAATCTTAACTGCAACCTCAGTAGGGCCCATTACTAATCCACTGGGGTGAGTGCTTGAGGGAGTATCATAGAGCATGCCTGGTATCGGCAAAATGGGGACAGGGTGATGGCGACATGCCAAGGGGTTGGCTGAGTGGATGTCTGAATCATAGGTTGTACATAGGGATGCAGCATCAGCCTTACATAGGGAGGCTGCGGGAGGATGTTCACAGGCCTCGAACACCATCATGCGCTCTTGGCGTGAGGCCTCAGGACTGACTACGTGAATGCAAGCGTCACAGCCAGTGCAAAGCTAGGCCGAGCCATTCCTGCAATACACGGTGCAGACCGCTGATTAGCAAGTGTCACAAATCCCCGCCCAATAGTTGCTGGTGTTGTAACCATGTATTCCTTTACCATTTTCCTTCCAACATTTTTAGTTTTATTGGATTTTTGGCAAGGCCTGCCACAATGCAGGCCTTGTTTGATCTCTAAGTAGTGAGTTGTACACTCGTGTAGAAAATTAACTGCAATAACTAAGACAAAACATATAATCTAAGAATGATGATTATAACATTCAGAAAAACTAATTATTACAATCACAAGCTTATCATATAGGCCACATGTCTCCAAACAAGTAGGTAATTCAAACGTAATTCTCCAAAGAACTGAACTATATACACTAAAAAAAAAAGCCCTTTGTAGCCTTTGCTATGAACTTCCCCTTTGAGAAGTTTAACTTTGTTGTCTGCGTTTAAGAAAACTAACATCTGTAGTTGATTCACCTCGGACCAGAGAGTTCTATGGCATGTACGAGCAACGAAGAATCATCAGTCAAGTCTGAAAATCGTTCTGACGAAGAAATTTCTCGCGTTTTATACTTGTTTGTGTCTAATCTTTGAGAAACTTCCCATCTTTCTGCAAGGCCATCTCCTTCTAGCATACGTACAACTTCAGACATTTTAGGCCTGTGGGTTGGAACATATTGTGTGCATAAAAGTGCCACTTGAACAATTTCCTCTAGCTCAATCCTATCATAGTTGTTCTTCAAATCTTTATCTATGAACGTGTCAAGTTTCTTCTCTTGATGAAGTTTCTTCACCTGACAGATATTTCAGATATCCTTAAAAGTAAGCAAAACAGGAGAATGGAGTCGAATTTGTTAAGAGAATACAAGGTAGTGTACTCACCCAATCAAGCATTGCACCTTTTTGGATAGCTGCTTTGCCAAATTCTAGTGCTCTTTGTCCAGTGATCAATTCAAGCAGAAGGATACCAAATCCGAATACGTCTGTCTTCTCAGAGGACTGGCCAGTGGAGAGATATTCTGGGGCTATATGCCCCACTGTTCCACGTACAGCGGTTGACACGTGTGAATCCTGATGATCCATAAGCTTTGCTAGTCCAAAATCTCCGACTATTGCTTCACAGTAGTCATCGAGGAGTATATTTGCAGCTTTCACGTCTCTGTGAATTATCTTTGGATCACATTGCTCGTGGAGATATAACAATCCCCTAGCAGCACCTAAGGCTATTCGTTTTCTTGTGCCCCAGTCTAGGACTGGTTTTGCTGTTCAAGTTAATAGTAATGCCTGATCAGCATTATATCGCACTTGACTTTCTTATTTAATATTGTTTAGTACTATATAATCGTCTTACCAAACATGCAAATTAAAGATTTTGAAAGTGCAACTGAGTAATGATCAGTCCTAGAATATTGTACCTTTGAGACGAGAAGCAACACTTCCATTGGACATGTAAGGGTAAACCAATAGCTTTTCTGTTGGAGTCATACAGAACCCGTATAGCCTAAGGAGGTTCCGATGAACAGCTAGGCTGATCATCTCTACTTCTGTCTGAAATTGTTTCTCTCCTCCAATGGCGCTACCGTCTTTCAGCCGTTTTACAGCCACAGCAGTTCCATCTCGTAAATACCCCTTGTAGACATTACCAAATCCACCTTTTCCCAAAATGTTTTTACTGCTAAAGTTGTTGGTTGCTGTCTGAAGTTCCCTAAACTGGAACATCCTCAAATTTCCTAGCGAAACTTCATCGTGTTGCCCATCTGAATTTTTGAAGTGTCAGATAGTTAAAGAAAAGTAATAGTTGAGAAATCTTAGTTAAAGAAATGAACTGGCCAAACAAACCTCTAACATCAAAGAAATTTTGCTGCTTCTGTCTGTGCCTTGTCCACAGAAACAGCCCGAATCCTAGGATAAGTAAACAGATGCAAGCGAAGCTTGAAACAAGTGCAAGACTAAGCTTGTGACCTTTTGATTTCCCAGAATGAAGAACATCTATAGGAAGCATGGAAATTAAGGTAAGGACAAACATTTAGTTGAAGGTGGACAATGATAAGCAATAGAGTTCAAATAAATATCATTTAAAAGAAATCATTTAAGGTTATTCCGTACTTCCTGAAGAGTTCAAGGTCATAGACATAGGCATCATTGTTATTCCAGCACACGCGGACTCCGACACTGCAGCACATATTGAAGGATTTCCAACAATGCTGCAATGAAATTAAAACGAAAGTTGTTCTCAGAAATCCAAGTTTCTTTAGAGAACACGTCTTGATTTGTGAAGTAGCTTACTTGAACGTCCTATATGGAAAATGAGGTACAGGGCCACTCAAATTATTGTATGACAAATCCCTGAATAAAGCAAACACAACAACTTTCAATATATTATTGGTAAAAAATTTCAAAAACAAAGTCGGTAGTTGACTCAAGAAGCAAAAGAGAATTACACAAGAGAAAGTTGTGTCATGTTGGCTAATGCCATTGGAATCTCTCCAGATAGACTGTTGTTGTTAAGCCTCCTAATGCAGTGAAAATACCAAGTGAGACCATAGGAATATATTCGTGTTTAGGATTTTTCAAATTGGAACCACTAATGATCCCATTCAAATATGAAGTGATTCTTGATGAAATCCAATTAGTCTCTTACATGTATTGAAGGCTATTCAGTTGCACCAAAGAAGGAGGAATTCTACCGGTGAAGAAATTATTTGAAAGATCAAGTGTTTTAAGCTTTGAGAGCCTACCGAGCTCTGTCGGGATCGATCCTGTTATGTTATTGTTCTGCAAAAGTCTGCCAAAATCGCGTACCAGTTACATAAAGGGAAAGAAAAAAACACCATGCGTAAACCAGTTATCCATAGTTTGCACTTACATAAATTCAAGATTCGTCAAATTTCCAATGCTTGGAGAAAGAATCCCAGATAAACTTTGACTAGGAGATCCTCTGCACAACATAATCTATTAACTCCATTACTGTAATTCTGTTTGTCAATTCTCTCTTTTATATTTTGCCTAAAACCCAGACTTAAGGGCTTCGTATAATCTATTACAGTATAGAAAAGAACAGGTTTTGCTTAGGCAAAAGACTTACAGGCCAATAACAAGACCCTCAGAAGAACAAGTGACCATAGTCCAGCTACATGGATCAACTGCATCCCCATCCCAATTATCAAGAACCCCACGAGGATCCTTCAAACCAGATCTTATGCCCATTAAAGCTTGTACTGAATACAGAAACACCAAAAACGACAAAATTCATTCAAATTTTGAATATGTGCTATGGAAGAATAATCATGTGGGACGTTCTCAGTTTCCTGTGAAATCAGTTTACCTTCAAAGTTTACGCCTTTCGGAGAAAGCAAACCAATTGCAGAGCTCCAACAGCAAAGAAATGTGATAATGCAGGAGGCAGATTCTCTTCCTCTTTCCATTTTCATTGATATCAAGAAGTGTACAGACACAAAATCTTGATATATCTAGTAATGAAATTATTCCGTGGATGAGTTTTTCAATGAATTCTCTGTTATGTAATAATGCCCAGATGAAAACTTCATTCTTGTTTTCTATCCCAGAAACTCATTTTCCTAGCCTGCGAGTCTAAGAAAAATTATTGAGTCCTTTGTGTTGCATAGAGAGAAATAATATGCCTGTCAGGGGCAGGAGCTTATCAAGAAAAGCATATCTTGACGAATTTCACTAAACATGGACAAAATCTAAAGGGAGGATAAAAAGGAAATATCCTGGGTGTCATTTTTTGTGTAAAATCATGCTTTTGTCTAGCAAAAACACACAAATTTCAACTATTTTGAACTAGCTCATATAAAAGTTTTAACTATATAGCAAGTACACAATTTTTCGTTGTTCAATTTTAAGTAGTGACTGAATACGTGCACAATTATCATAAATAGATGACGTCGAAATTTTTAAAAGGAATAGTATGTTTATTTAAAATTTAAATATTTCAAGACTTCACGTGTTCAAATTTTAAGCAATTAATCAAGACAAAACCCAAGCATTAATGTAATAATGCATATACATAATAAACCAAAAATCTTAATGGGGCCAGCCAGTCTTTCCTGGCTATCTTGTGGCTTGGAAATATGTACATTGGAATACTGTATAATCTAGTCAGTATCTCTGTGAACTTTATATAATGGGATTTGTTTAACTTTGTATATCAATACATGGTTTAGTATAATAATGGGAAGCGACAGGGGAATCCAACATTCCCTGTGTTTAGCCATTCAACAACGTTACCATATGTTTTAATTTAAAAGAACAGTTTGGGAATCTCGAGGTACAGTGGGTGGAGATTAATGATGTTTTTGGTCACAACACAAAAGCAAGACCATGATGAATGGATCTTTATAATATATAAATCTACTCGACAACCACTTTATACCCTTCTGAGATTACGGGGTTTGTTATAAATAAATAAATTGTTAGTGTGACTTTTGGATTTTCTTGTACTAGAATTTTGGTTACATTCTATAAATAAGATCACATGGAGTGGTTGAATAATTGAATAAAATGTGTAAGGTGACATTCTCTACACCCAAATGCACATTCAACTTTTTGTGCAGAAAATTCCACTATTAGCGAAACAGCTTCACGAGGTCCTTGAGCACAGTCATTTTGAAAAAACTGTAATTGAAAAGACGAACACTTTGAATATAAATAATTTCCTATTCATGGTGGATATGATAAAACATGACTACTACTAATGTGACAACACCACGTCGATAGTCTAACTTACAATTTCTGACAATTCAACGTCAGCATTGGACAAGATAACTCCTACCCATCATGAGTAGGAGATCATTTCTAACAATTTGAAATATAAAGTGCCACCCCCACACTCTTATATGCCTTTATCTTTTTCTATATTCATTTCCAATTTTCGGGTACTCTCCACTCAATTTTTTTTAAAGATTTATGAATTCATTTTATATAAAATTCTACGACAATTCTATATTTGCTGTATACAATTTTTTTCTAAGAGAAATGATGTCGTTACTCTCCTCACAACTAAAATATTGTTCACTACATAATGTAATCATATTCAAGAATGTGTAACAAACTTGCTTTCATCGGCTTATCCTTGTTCTTAAACGACTCTAAATTGCTTTTCTAGGTTCTTGGTATGTGTACACCAATTTAAAATTGAATTATTCAGGTTCCTCAGGAAGATTAACTTTGATGAGAAACAACCAAAAGAGAGGTCATTAGAAAATAAAAAGCTGCATGTGAGAAAGAGGAGAAACTAGTTTAATAGGTTGAGAATTTTTTTTTTAAAAAATAATGTTATTTATAGTCAGCCACAAAAGTAATTATGCAACTTGTTATTCGAAGTATTAATTTTTTTGGAATTCATTACCTTAAATAATAAGCTGTTACATAAGATGATTATTGCAATCGCTAATTATAAATAACTTTCACAAAAATAGGAATGAGTTTTTATATTTTTCTATTTTTTTAATTATTTAAAATTTCAAATAATATGTAGACTTATGTTAAGGGCCTGAATTTTAGTATTTTTTATTTTATTTCACGTTTTAATTTATTTTGACTCGTATAAGAATGAGAGTTGAAAATGAGACATTTTATTATTCACTTTTATATTTTATATTTTTATTAATTTCTTGTTTTGTTAACGGCATAAATATTTTGACTTCATATTTATAGGCTCGAAATTCAAAGAAATCTAATGTGGTGAGGAGGAAATTTCTAAGGAATTCGTCATATATAATTATAAGCTAGAAATCCACTAAAATCTATTCAAATCCTTCTAATGAAATTTTGGAAATCCAGTTATTGAGGAACGCCTAAATTTTAATAAAAATCTATTAAAATATGGTTGGATTACACCTAAATTTTAATGATTTTTTTTTTTTTTTTGAAATATGAATTGAGCATATTTTTTTCATGGATGGGTTGGGGGTGGGGGCTGAAATGTGTAATATTTTGATATGTGTTAAGACTACTCATCAAAGAGTTAATTGAAAAACGTGAATAGATTTCGTTTCTAGAGTTTCTCATTCTTTTTCGCTCAATGTGGATTTAAATTGGATAATATAATGAATTTTTTATTTTTTAGAACTCCGATTCTAAATTATTCAGATAGCACGAATTTGTTTTATCTTTCTACTTCCGAGTTGCACAACAACTCAAATGTCCTAGTTTGAACACTTTGCAACTTGAAAGCCAGGCAGCATCTTTTGAGTGACCGGACTGGGGTGGAGGTGGACCATTGTGTTCGACAAACACGATTATTATTATTATTTTTTTATTGACTTCCTAAAAAACTGAAAAATGATAAAATAAATAAATAAATAAAATAAAAAAATTATTATGATTTTGGTTTCTTGAAGGTGAGTCGCACCCTCCTTGGATCGATAACGAAATTTTAGAGTTAGGTTAACGCAGATCATAGGTCTAGCTATCCCGTATCAAGCTCTCGACATGTGAAGCTGTCCCATATCCTACCTAGAGGAGGATGGATCAATAGAAATCAATGTGGCCTAGTGTCCAAACATAACCTAACCAGCAAAAGGGGGAAATTGACCAAACAGAAGAAAAAACAGGACGCTTTTATATCTAAAATGACAAAAATTTCCAGTAATTAGTCTTAGTAGATTGAATCCAGTTGGTATAATTGTCCCCTTCCTCTACACCCACCCCCAACAATCCACAACAGGGTATTCTTTTCGGTGGAAACTTTGGGACCATATGTTACAAAACCAGTGGATCCAAGGTAGGGTTTCATATTTGTGGGCATTCGACTGTCATTTCTTTTTCAGTAGAGGGGTCTAATGTGTTCTATATTATGAACATTTTGTGATATTTGTAGTGGTTGGTTGTGCTCCCATAGAATAACATACTACGCTCAATTCGAGCTTAAACATTGAAAAGAAAACTCGACTTTTAAGTACGATCAAATATGTTAGATTGTTAATAGTAAATATCAAATTAATGAGAAGTGGGAGTGAAAGAAATTACGAAATTAACATGTAATTAAGACACAAATTTAGGTTGCGCCAAGAACCTAAGGGTCCTACGATTTCTTTCAGGAAATTATATGTCTAATTTATTGATAGTCGTAAAAGGCTTCTTGGCTTATGTAGGGGTGTTCAAGAAAGTAGACAAGGGCAATATAAGTTCAAAAGAAAACGGTAGTATATCAACTATTGACATATTTAATAGAAATAATATTATATTAAAAGAAAAGAAAATGTAAAATTTTATCAATCATGCTATATGTACACCCTTCCTTATACCTTACTTTACGCTCTTCCACATGGCAACATCACGCATTTGATTTTAAATTCATCCATCACTGCATAAATTTCTTTCATATAGAATAGAATGTCATCCAAGTGGTAAGAAATGATGTACATATAGCATTATTCAAACTTTATTGATTATACTATTTTGCCTATACCCAACATGCATTATATATTCCATTATATATTTGAAATCTAAAACACAATCGTTTGCCCGTGTTAGTAATAAATAACACATTACGATAAGTTTCTATCAAATTTTATTTTTATTTTTTGTATGGTAGAGATATTTGAGTCCACATTGATTAGCCCATGTTTGGTTCCCATTCTTTGGGTGGTTAAAAAATAGAAATAATATATTGAGATTACGTGAAAAATGTTTTATTGTGTGAATGTAAAATTGTAAATGATCTTTTATAAAAAAGAGTTTGAAAAGAATGAGAATCAATCAGTGACAGTGTATAAATTTCTTATTTAAATAGTAATTTCATCGCATTTTATTTTAGTAATATCTTTAATTCAAGATGTGTTTGTATTCGAGCTTAAATCAACTTAGTTTGAATCTAATTTGAGTGGAGTTGTTGTATAATTGACTTGAAAGCTGAAGTGTACTTAATTATTTATACAAAGTAGACAAAAGTCACAAATCCTTGTTCCTATCAAATGATCTATCATCTTCCGACAAAATAATTACTTTAGCTAATCACCCATATGAAAATCATTGCAATTCGACCGTGACTGTACTTTGGACCAAATTATGATTAATATGCTTCTTGTTCACTGTACAATAAAGATTCTGTAATTCCTAATCCAAATTCTTGACTCAAAAATTGCTTTTGTTTTTTTCTTCTTTAATCAAGTTCTTGGCGCAAATTATTTCAAATATTCAACTTTCACCAAGCGGACTAAGATCTCCAGTGAAGTTAAAATCTAGTTCTAACTGCGGCTGCCACCCCAAAAACACTGAAAGAGAAAACAAGTTCCCAGATCGAAAATCGGTTCAATACAAATTTTTATGCTGTTTCTGGTCCCCATTTGGATTAAATGTTAAGTTTCTCAGAGAGCACTCCCGGGGTAATAGCTACTAATCATCACAAGTTGATTGCATTCTGTCAATTTTGAGTGTAACAAAATGAAATGTGTCAAATAGAACACTCCAACTAAGATTTTCAATAAGTAGAAACTTGTATAGTCAAGTTCAAATCGTTTTGCTCATGGACATGTCTCTTTCAATCCAATTGCCAAACCCTGTACAGCTAATGCATCTTTAGTCCATTTTATGTAGACAAATGGTTAATAGGGACCATTACCAAACTAGCCCAAAATCGGATTGATGGGTCATTTTCTTTGACTGTTCTCGTTCAAATATATCACATTGCATATAGTTAGAAAAGCCGTGAATGTTAAATTGATGCTCAATTCACATTCAAGTTTACCGTTTATGAAACACCAAGTTGAGGTAGTGGTGTCTAATGGGTTGTCCACAATATATTAGGAAGTTCGGACATATCAAAATCAAAACCTGAGAGGATCGAGCACAACATGTTTGAGAAATTAGACGGTGATAACAATGTGAGGTTGTGATACTAATATTAAGTGCATGTTTGGTTGGTGATTAATTATAATTTAAGTAATTATAAGTTATGGTTTCTACAAAATGTGTAGATAACATAGAATGAGGTGAATGTGTTTTCCAATTAGATTGTATGGCACAGATGTGAAAAAAACATAAATTGAGATACATTTTTAGAAGGAATGAAAATAGAAAGTCTTTGACACGGGGAGGGTGGTATCTAGAGATTAACGATTCTTTTTTTGTCAAACAAACCAAAGATGAAACTTGGTAGGTACGTTTGATTAGTGTGAGTTGTGGATAAATGATTAATACTCGTGAGTCATTCAAATGTATGAATAAGTAATTATTTTAGCATCTATAAACATGAGCCAAACACAATAAGGTCAATAAAAGAGATTGAAGTAAATATATTGAATCCACCCTTTTATTCGAATGTATGAATAAGTAATTATTTTAGCATCTATAAACATGAGCCAAACACAATTAGGTCAATAAAAGAGATTGAAGTAAATATATTGAAGAACAATGCATCCACCCTTAGCAGAGAAAAATGGAAAAATGTTCTCAGTAGACAAAATTTGAACCGAAACTTGAAAACATAAAACTCATTTATTAATGTAACCAAGAAAGATCCACGGGAGGAAGCTTCATTTATTTGTGCGAGCGAGTTGCATTTGTTGTCCAATCTAATTATACACGCTCAAAAATGGATGTCAAATATTCAAAAAGTCACATGTAATGTTGTAAATATATTGCTATAAGATGACCGATCGACCTCTTGTAGGGACTTCATGGCAGATTGCGCAGCATTGCTTTCCTTCTCCATCATCTGTATACCTTCTTCCTACAAATGAAATCATTTCCAATTTTGAGGGTTTGGAAACGAAAAATTAAGAAAAATAATAGACGACAACTAAGACTAAAACTTAAGTGAGGTGCTGGCCCCAGCCCAAAAAAAAAAACAAATTATCCCGTGTCCATTTAACCACAGCAGCCTGTGTCCAAAATTAAATAACAGCCCAAACCCAAAATGAAAAATTAAATTGCTTGGCCCAAACCTAATATCCATATCCCTCTCTCTGAAGACGAGGACGACAACCTCTCAATCTCTACATCGTCTTCGATTCTTCTCGTCTCTGGACTTACTACTGACTCTCTTCTAAGTTGAATCGCCCGGCGCCGAGTCCGACACAGTAACCCCTCAATTTTCTTCTCCATTGTTCGAACTTCCAAGGTGAAGGTAGGTTATAAATTATTTTATCCCTCTTTAAGTTTTTCTTTCTTTCAAATATATGTTTCTTCTCCACTGTTTTTAGTTTTTACTTTTTATTACCGCTACAATTTTTTTTTCTTGTACAAACATGATAACAAAAGAAAGAGCAGTAGATTTTATAGCAGAATTAGCATTACAAATTTTAAAGGCCTCTTTAGATTTGTAAATTTTAGATTTTATTTTTTCACAGTGCTATCTGCTAAGTCCTCTTTATCATCATTGGAAGTTGAAGAACTTAATTCCAAAGGCAAAGCTGAAGAAGAAAATAACAGAGAATCCAAACTAAATTCATACGCTCACAATTGAAAGTTGACTTGAAATTAAATCTCTTTGTTAATTTGACTTTAATGTTATGCGCGAATTCATTATGTTGACTCTTAAATTTCAGCCCCTTCACCTGGCCAGCTTGGCAACTGATGTTCTGGGAATTATCCATCTTCTGATAGTAGAATTGAATAAACTAAGGAAATACTTTGCTGTGCATTTCATTACTTGCAGGTTTCTATATTTATAGCATTTGAATTCAGCCAACATAACATTAGGTTGAAAAATGCTTATTGGAAGGGGATATCTATCATATAACATGGCCTTGAGACTGAATAGTTGAAAAATTCAACCCATCTAATCTCTCTCAAGTATAGGGGTAGCAACAGGGCGGGTCCCGTCCCCTCGCCCCCCCTTTTAAGGCAAAGCAGGGTTTTTTGATAATTCATTTTATTCCTCCCATTCATTAGAGTGAAACAATAATATATTTTTTAATTTTTATTTGTTTTAAAAGTTAAATTATTCAAATATATATGGTAAACTAAGGTTTTTATTATTTGTCATATTTTTAAAGATAATCTTAGTTGTCATTTTCCTTTAGAATTAATGAAATTTCGTGAAAATTTTCATTTAAAGTTGAATTAAAAAAAAATTAATAAAAAAATAAACGGGGCGGGGCACCCGTACCCACCCCGGGGCAAAGTTACCCATCCTCAAATCGAATACCCGATTAAGCAGGTAATCCCTGCCCCGGTTCGGGACGGGGTTCGCGAGCATCGGGTTTTTATTTTTATTTTTTGCAATCCTTACTCAAGTAGTTAAAAGGAATTTGATATTTACTACATTTATTTGTTTTCATTACATTTTCCAACTGCTGCTTAGTGACGATATGATGTAAATTTTTAACAAATAAAGTTGATAAAAGTTGGTGGATCACATGTATGTGCGATTAAAAGTGAATAAAATTTGTGCTTAAAAATAAAGTTGTTTAATTTGATCAGCTTTTTAAAAACAAGTAGCTCTACCAAACAAGCTCTTAATTTAAAAGATTTAAATACAATTTGATTCGTTTTTTATTAGAATTTCAATCTGTCTCCAATACGTTTTATTGAGATACGACATTAATTTTGTAAACATAAATATCTTTAAATCCATGTAAGACATGCTAAAACCATTTAACTCGTTATTCCTTTATTTCATTTTCAATTGGTACAATTATTAAGCATGGCATAGAGAGTATTTAAGATCTTTGAACTAGCTACTTGTCCAAATTTTCGAAACCTTGGAGCTGTCATATACAAATTTTTTATTTTACTCAGAAAATTTAATATATGATATTATATTTTTTTTGGGTCGGGTTGCCCCTTTTTGTTGTTGAATAATTTCCTTTTTCATGGGCCCTTCTCTGGACTTCTTTTTCAGTTTGATCCCAAAGCTCCATTAGGCACAACCCAATACGCATCTCATCATTCCTGAAGAGCGCCTCTTTTTCTTGCTCGTCCCTTCTACAGCACAGAGGAACAGAAAAAGAGACATGGCAGTAGAAGATTCACGCAAGAAACTGAAGAAAAGGAAAAATACGAAGAAAAATATTGAAAAAAACTTGAAGATGGAAAATTCCCGGTTTCCAGAAAGTGGTATTTTTTCTTTTCCTGTTTTATATTAATTTCTCTTTTTTGTGCCCTGTTTGTTTTCATTATGAACCCTGTATGTCAACACTCGTTGTATTGTATCTGATTTATTTGGGGGGTGGGGGCGAGGAATTGCTTTCTTTGCTTCTTTAAATTTGATAGTATATGGATCCACAGATTTGTAGAGGTTGAATTTTGTGACATAAAATTTTAGCCGTCTCTATATCATATAGCTAGCATTCTCCAGAGCAAATTATATTCTTTAGGAGTTCCCAATAAATTTAAGTGAGTGAGTTGATAAGGATTTAGTTGCCTTATATCTTCCATACAAGAACCCATCAATGTCGAGAACAAAAAATATGTATAGCCGACTGTTTGATTCAACCAAAATTCCATGGAAAAGAAATTCCATTTCCACCCATTTTGGCATGTTTGATTGGAATTCATTTATTGACAATTACTTTTCCACCCAAAGCCCCACGTGTGCCCAATTCAAGGTTTCGGTGGAATTCATTTTCTTTTGGTTTAGGCATTTTATATATATATATTTTTTAAAATTTTTGGCAATGTAAAAAAATTCTATCCCCAATTGTAATTTTTTTCTTTAATGGACAATTTTCATGGAAAACAAAGCAAAACGAACACAAATTCCAAAATTTCAACATTTTTCAGGTGGAAAATTATATCAATCAATCACAATTAATTGTCAATTTTCAGTAAAATGAATTCTAGGCAATTTAATTTCTGAAATTCATTTTCTTTCCACCAAAATTACATCCTTACAATCAAACGGACCCTAAATATATTAGAAACTAGGCTCACTTTGTTGTTGTTGGTCCAAGGGATGAAAGTTGTTGCATATGTGGTTTTAAAGCTTAGTTGTTTTTGGGAGGAAATTGTAGCATGGAAGAATTAATCCATTTTTTTTGTTTATATATTTGATGATCAACACTTTAATTTGATTGATATAAGTTTTTAAATATAATTTCAATTCTCAAGAGCCAAAATTTAGTTGCGCAGAAACACTTTTCATGTTTGATTATTTTTAGTGGAGAAGTATTCCCTAATATAATGTATTTTGGAATAGTAGATTGACGAAGAATGTGTGGTTGAAAAAGAAGGAAAAATTATTGATGTAATGTGAAATATTATTTTATTGAAAAATGTGTGATTAAAAATGAGTAGAAGAATGAAAATGAAAATTTTAACGTGACTGCCACCGGGCTTAGGTATGTTAGGTTAATAGATCAGAACATAGTCATGCTTTGGAGTCAGGCCCACACTGAACTTCTGGGCTCAGATTTTTTTGTTGTTATATGATAACTTCCAGCCCAAGAGTCAAGCCCAATCCACTAACCAACGTCCCAGCCCAATCCAAAAAATTTAAAGCATCAGTTCGTCGCCTTCGCGTCTGTTCTCCTCCATTTCAATTCGCACTCCGCCGCCTCAGCCTCTGCCCCTCTCCGCTGCCTCTGCTCTCCTCCACCTCCAGCCTTCATTCCAAAATTAAACGGTTTTACTGTGCTGCGCCAACGAGGCGGCGTTGTGCCAGGATTTTGATCAGAAAGTGCACGCCGCCAACAAGCTCGCAAGCACCAGAGGCCAGAGGGTTCTTCTCTCTAACTCCGCCAATCAGATGCCCCAGTGCTTGCAACATCTGTCAGGTATTTGATGTTTGAGCTGGGTATGCTATATGAGTGTTTTCGTATTTTCTTTAGGATCTGCTATTTTGCTTGAAACGTTTTTCTTTTAATACTGCCTTCTGGTGATTGGTGTGTAGTCTTTACCGTAGAGAACAAATCTTATGGAATTGAAATTTGGGTATTGTTGAGTTGAAATTGTTGAAATTTGGGTATTGTTGAGTTGAAATTGCTGAAATTTGGGTATTGTTGAAATTTGGGTATTGTTGAAATCTTATGAAGAGATTCTTTCAAAGAAAAACTGACTTGGACAACGTAAATGTTGATGGGGGATGTCAAATAATGTGGAATTTGATCTGTCTTTGCATTATTGTTGTCAAAGTGTCAACCAATTGTGCTACTTTACTTTTCGTCTGCTCTGTTTCTATTTCTAATTCGCATGTATATTTGGATAAAGTGTCAACCAATTGTGCTACATTTGCATGTATATTTCAAATATTTGTGCTAAAATAAGCCCTTTTGTTTTTGTACAGAAGATAACTTTTACAGGGGTAACAAGGATAAGAAGAACAAAAGGAAATTTACTGGGGACAAAGGTAATACCAAGACAGTTGAGCTGTCGAATATCAAAGGTAGACCATTATCTATGGATATTTCAATTTTCTTCACACTTCATATGCATATATGTAAAATTCATGAAAACCATTATATCTTCTAGCAGATGAATCTGGCGCACCAGGTTTACAAAAGGAAAAAAGCAAAAAGTTGAGAGCAGAGAAAAAAAATAACGGCAAGATAGCTAGAGCAGAAGTCAATGTAGTCAGCACGCCATGCAATAATGAGGATCAAGATAAATTTGCTGATCAAATAGGTACCCCAAAAGAAGAAGGAGAACGTAAAATGAAGAATTCAATGAAAATGAAACGAAAGAACG
>CAIGRP010064179.1:0-12839 GCA_903798385.1 Fraxinus cuspidata | reverse complement strand
CAACTCAGTTGCGGCAACGAACTTCACCATTCCCGTTCGAGCTTTCTCCTCCGAATACATCCACGTAGAAAGTGGCGTAGTAGTAGCACCGATGCCTGGACTACCAAATTGTAGTTGCGTTTGACCAGCAGGAAGAAGCTCATATTTAGCCGCACATGTTTTGTAGTGACGGTTTAAGTGGGTGGTTCCAATGCCTTTTTGCCATGCCAATCATTGTTGACAGAATTTACATATTACTTTGGATTCTGGAACTCCATCGACCACACGACCAGTTTGAACAAATTTAAAATGATCTTAACATTTTGCCTACTTTTTCCCCTTTCTCTTGCCTCTTGCATCGAGAATATCTAATACAGGTTCATCATCCTGTTTCGCCTCTAAAATATCAACGTCATCCAAATCAATTGGATTACTACTTCCAAGAGTATCGAAATTCAGAATATTTTCTGAAATGGATAATTCATTTAGATCGGCGAATTCATTCCGAAATTGACTTTGGGGCGTGACAGGTGATTCACCTCCGACACCGAATAAGTTTTCAACAAATGAGCGTGGATCCATTTGTAAATTGGAATTTGTAATATGATAATTGATATTGAATAATTGAAATTGAATGTTGAAATAGAATTGAGAATTGAATGTAGATTATGTAGCATTGTAGAAAATGGATTGTAAAATCAAGATTATAACTCAATAATGTAAAATGTAGAAGATAATCAAGTTATTAGAAATTTAGAGAGTAGATAATGAGAGATTGATAGTTTTGTGGAAAAAAATGAATTAATGGAAATGTAATTATAGGGAAAAAAATAGAATAAAAAAAATTGAGTGACCGAAACGGTCACTGAACTTACATAGTGACTTGAACGGTCACTAAATTTTGCTCAGTGTCCGTTCTGGTCACTTAAATTTTTTTTAATAGACGAGCAACGAGTCGAGCCGGCTCGTGGCTCGCCTATTAAACGAGCCTGGCTTGGCTAGCGCTCGCTGAAAAAACGAGTCGAGCAGGTTGGCTCGCTAGCTCGAGCTCATCTTTTGACAAGCCCGAGCGGCTCATGACTCGTTTTTTTACGAGCCGAGCGATCGAGCCCCTCGACTCGATTGACACCACTAATCGAGATCCTATCGAATTACATATTTACATTGTCGACAAATGGTATAACTTTCCCTAGTTTTAAGAACACAACTACCGAGGTATTTGTCCAGATTTACGTCAGCTGCGGCCAACTTGCGCACAGTCATTACAGTCAAGCCCATGATCCCATGATTTTTTTGTGAGTGTTTTACAACTGGATTCTTTTAATCCGCAGCTCAGGTGATATTTTGAAAAATATACTACTAAAAAGTAAGATAAATTATTAAAGTATAAAAATGTTTTTTATTTGAAAAATGTATACAATTGAAAATAAGTGCAGGAAAAAAAAAAGTAATTTTGAAATAATCATACTTTCAAACAAGGGCTAAACAATCTTTTTCTTGAGTTTTTCTTTTACCATTTTTCGATAATTATAAAACATTTTTAGGAATGTGCTAAAGGGGGCTGAATTAGGACTCGTTTAGTGTAGCATATTGTATTTTGGCGGTCTGTACTATGTACTCATATTTTGTTCTATATTATTCAAGAAAATCAGTTAATGGTAAGAAAAATATTTGGGTCTATTTTAACGAGATTTTGGGAAAAATATATTTAGAAATAATGTTTTTTTTTTTTTGGAAAAATGTGTGATTAAAAAGTAAGAAATTTTTTTGAATTCACGTGTAATATTATATTAATAAAAAATATAATTGAAAATGAAGAAAGAGAAAAATGAATTAAATTAAATGGAGAGAAAAATGAATTAAATGGAGCCCAAACAGGGGCTAAAGAATTCACACTTGTGTGCATCAGTTCATGGAATAATCCCATGTAAATTTATTTTAGCAGTATTAATAATAATTATTTTAAAAATTTATTTGGTAGACTCCATGAACAATTTCGAATTCAATCCATCTTCTACTACTACACGACATCGATAAAAAGTTACGTTAGAGATAGATCATTTTCAGCATACGGATCTCACTAGATAACATCTATATGCGTCTGTTCTTTTTGTATTTCAGTTTTCAATTTTGAGTTATGAATTCATTTTGAGTTTTGAGTTTTGAATGTATGTTTTGAAATTGTTGAAAATTCGTTCTTTCTGTTATTCTAAAAAAATATTTCTCAAAACATAAAAATGGAAAACGCGTTTACTTGAAAATTTTAAGAATATTTTTTTATAATATTATCAACAAAAAACCACCACAACACCACCACAAAGCTCCACCACTAGAATCACCCATGCCAACCAAAATCAACACAACCACCACTGTCATCGCTACCACCAAAATCAACACAACCAGTCACCACATCCAACACAACCATCACTGTCATTGCCAATCAACACAACTACCACTGCCTGCTATCGCCAACACCAGTCACCACTGCGCTACCATCACCACCACCGTGTTTGTAACACCACAGCACGTACCGCAGCAGCAACACCACAGCACATACCGCACCAGCAACACCACCATCACCACACCTCACTAGCAACACAAGTTACACTACCGCACCGCACCGCACCACATCACCATTGCCGACCGCCACCACCACCATCAACACCTCCAAGAAAAACCTCTGTCGCCACCAGATCAAAAAACCAAAAAACCCCCAAAAGTGCAAATAAAAAAAAAAAAACCAAAAAAACCACAGCAGTGTCGCGATGTCGCCTCTTCAATGGGTCGCCACCGATCAAAAAAATTGAAAAATCGTCGTCGCTGCTGCTATTGTCATCTCTTCAATGGGTTGCCGGCATCGAAGAGAGAGAAGGCAGAGACAGACCCAAACCACAGCAGCATCGAGATGAATGGGTCGCGACAATGCGTTCACAGTAGTGTCGCCTCCCCACGCCCAAGCCCGTGCCGGCACTAGCGTATCTCCTTCGTCGTCGGTTGCAGTATTTGAATGGGTTGTCGGCGTCGAGAAGAGAAGAGAAACGAAAGAGACGACATTGGAAGAAGAGAGAATGAAGAGACAGTTTTGTGCGTTTTCCGTATTTTCTATTTTTTTTTTTGGTGTTTTGTACTGAAAACGCACAAAACATAAAAAATGACGTTTCGTGTTTTCAGTATAATTTTTTTTTGTTTTTAAAAACGCGTTTTAGAAAATAAGAAAGAAAACACGTTTTCACTGTTTTGAAAAATCGAAAACAGAAAACGACTTGAAAACGGTAAACATAACAAACCCGAAGTTTTTCATCAAATAGTTACATTCTTTGTACGCTATGACTTATTTTTATTTTCATTAAATTGTTTATCGCAAAATATATAAAAAGACCTCATGATTATTAAATAGATAGTTTTAAATATAATTGATTATCACTCCATCCGTCTCATTTATATAAGTTGGTTTTGTTTTTCACATGAATTAAGAAATCTTATTTAGCCCCTGTTTGGTACACATTAAAATTTTCATTTTCGTTCTTCTACTCATTTTCAACCACACATTCTTCAATAAAATAATATTTTCCATCACATCAATAACTTTTCCTTCTTTTTCAACCACACATTTTCCATCAATCTACTATTGCAGAATACATTCTTCCAAAATAATGTGGCTCAAACACACCCTTAATGTTATTGAAAAAGTAATTTTTGCTAAAAACATCCATAATTTAATCTTATTTAATTATCAAGAATTAATAGTAAATTGAGGAAAATTAATTATAACTAGATAAATAAAATAAGAATATATTAGAAAAAAGACAAAAAAAAAATATTGTCAGTAAAAAAACATGACTTTATAATTGGGATCCAAAAAAATTCAAAAACTCAATCTATGTGAATGAGACAAAAAGGGTTATAAATTTAAATACGTTTCTCTCTTATCCACTATTTGCTTTTAGTTTTGGACTTTGCGAATGGCAAACTCCAAGTGAGGAAAGTGACAAAAGTGATGTACTGATATTGTACGGGTACCGCCAGACAGCCTCTCAGGAATCCAGCCATTTTACAGTTGTTGAGCATGATTAATTTTAAAATATATTTTCGTTTTTCTTTTTAATTATACATTATTTAATAAAATAATATTATATATAAATTTAAAATTTATTTTATTTTTTAACTACAAATTCTCTATCAAATCATTATTCTAAAATGTATTTTGACCAAAAAAAGGCTCAAAATGTCCATACATCAAGTGTGAGAATGGAAATCCACTTTGAAGTCATCCTTTTTTTTTTTCTTTTTTTTTTGGGTTATGCTACACTTAAAAAGGGGTGGCATTTTATCAACTAAGTTGTCAACCCCCTTTGTACAAATATCTTTTACCTTTTTTTTCTTCTTCTTTCTACTTATGGCACAAATCTGATTGCTCGCTCACTTTGAGCTGGAGGCTACCACTAGAGAATGAATATAGCACGACTCTTTTCCCTTCTTGAAAACTGTGCCTTGTGCAGTCACATCTAAATCTCATTTTGTCGACACAAAAATTACCAAGCAAGTCACCTTTTCTACCATCTATAAATGATTTTTTTTTTTTTTTTGAAAAAATTAGTTTGGAAATTGTAATTTTTTAATGTGAGAATATGTGATTGAAAAATGAATTTAAAATAAAAATATTTTAATGATTGTTAAACTGGAGCTAAATCTTAATTTACGTTCTAAAACTACAATCTTTTAAGTCTTAAAAAAAAGAACCTTGTCGTTCGTATCATGGCGAAGATAAGATAATGCTGGCTCTCCTATTTGCACATCCGAAGCGTCTTTGAAGTTGTTTAACAAACACCATTATTCAAGTTTCAATACGACTTCTAAAAACAAAGTAATGAATTATTCGAATTGGTTCTCACGATATCCAAAACGTGATATACTTGATCAAATTGTGGAGATAGGTTAGCTTTTCACTTCACTCGCGCCATCGCCTTCTTAGAATAAAAAGTAGCCTTCCTCGATCACCGCTAACTGCTTTGTTGTTGAGGACATTGCTCCCAATTTTGCTCTCCAGCTGTAAAACAAGTTGGTTTCGTATTTTTCAAAGTTCCCAAGTACTCCCTACTTTCAGGAATTTTCGCTTGTAATTGAAATTTTGAACAATCATTTCAATCTTTTCCTTCCAAATCCAGCCTATCATTACCGTACAAGCACATCAACACAGTACATGAATTTAGACTAGCAGTATATCCTTGTTAAAGGATCAAAACAAAACAAGAAAGAGCAGGTGTAATATGCATGCATTTCCCATCAAATGAATGTATGGAATTGATAACGACATAACACGACCTTTTATTTTCTCAATAAGCCTGTTCTATGATTGTTTGCCAGTGAAGCTCTTCAATATTTCCACAGGCCGATATACAGCCCAAAATTTTTTTGTACCTGCTCACTGCACCGTGCCCATAAAGGACTCTGCTAGAATACATTCCGACTGGAGTTGTATGAGTCCCTACGAGCCTAGATACAGACAACCAAAATTCTAGACCAATGTACTGGTAAAGAACAATTGATTCAAGAAAATAAGTATCTTGAGAGGAGAAGGTAAAGAGTCGAGTAAACAATCAACAGCCAAACCTTAAGAAACTAAGGTTTTACCCAATCCTAAACTTTATGCTTTCACCACACAGCAAAATATAAGACTAAAAGTTTACACAATTACATCATTATCCACAAAAAGTTAATGATCTCTCCATCCCAAAATTACCACTCTTCCGGTGGGAAAAATATCAATTACAACTCAAGAAAAGGGAACTAAGTGGATAATTCGCTTGTTAGAAGAACAACCCCAAACAGTCTATATATGAACCAAAAAAGGGACAAAAAAAATACTATCTCCTCTTGCAAACCGAAGTCAACTAGAAAACAATTGTAAGCTCCTTTTCATTCAACTCGTATACATGATCTCTTGCGTCCGTGATAGCACTCTGCATAATTTTTGGACTTAGGTTTATACACAAGGAATAAAAGAAGAGCGAGGACTAGATAAAGAAAAAAACAAGAAAAGTGAACCTGTCCCAATTTTGTAAGGAAGTTGTTCGTAAGATTTAAAGACACAAGCCTCACATCTTCATTTGCCTTTAGTGCTTGAGCAATGGCGAAAGCCCCTTCATCCTGTATACAAAAGAAGAATTGAAACTCAAAGTTACCTTTTTGACACTGAAATCTTCCAGAAAAAAGGAATCCCGTACTCTTATTTCATTGAAGCCCAGATTGAGTGACGTCAAAGCTTCATTAACCACCTTCAAGCTACGGGCCAGGCAGATGGCACCCTGCAAAATCCCGTAATTGAAAACTAACATTGAGCATAAGATCAAGTCCATCAATACGTGCTAATGCACGACAAAGATAAAATACGGTTAAAAGGAACAACCTCATCTCTTAGTCCATTAGCTCGCAGGTCTAGGCTTTGTATCGTGCTGTTGTACTTCAACATATCTGCAATATATTCAACACCACTGGCCCCGATCTGCAATAAATTTTGCATTTAAACGCTCAAAGAAATCATCCAGCACAAAGGCTTCAGAATATTTCATTCCATTCCTCACCTGACACCAACCAAGATTGAGATCTTTTACATTCCCATGGAACTTGAGAACCTCTGCTAAAGCCTTCGCACCATCAGGCCCAATGGGATTATAACCAAGTTCCAACTGTGTGAGAGAGGGAGTTATGAATCAAGTCTTGTTATGAAAGTCTAAAAATTTGGAGAGAAATTGCTAGGATCCACTCACAGCTGCAACAACAGAATTGTCTTTTAGAACTTGTGCTATTTCGCCGACCCCTTTGGCATGGATACCGTTTCCTCCCTGCATGAGTACTCACCAGTTCATATTTATCAAAGCATGTTTGTCAATAACATAATTAAAAATCAAATTGGCTACAAACATAGAATTGGCAAATAACCTTTTACTTACGAGATCAACATTAGTTACAGAGTGATTTTGTTTCAAAGCCTCAGCTATCTTTTCTGCTCCCTGACACAAGTGCCAGTATTGCAAAAGTCAGTACACATTATATTATGTATCTTCGCAAGAGAATAAAGGTGTTGCCAGTAAAGCTAGATAATGCATTGATCTATTACATATTAGGGTAAGACTTGAAAAAGAGGTGAAAAGATAAATAGGCAAAACAGAAAAACAAAAACTTCATCTGTAGATTTACCTGTCATCACATGAATTGTGCTTCCCCCCAAATGCAATCATACGGTTGCAACTGGAATAACAAACGCATAACTATAGAGCAAATTATCTATCCACCTAATTAAATGGTTATTACTTTCACAACCATAAGTACGTAACTGCATTTTCATTCTCTACTAGGCCACTCAACCATCTGGGTTTTCTCTACCTGGTCGTTTTTTATCTCATATTTCTTAATCTACTTCGCTTTCATTTCTCCTACCAAGACTCATAAAATGCTCAAGCAGTTCACTGAAGAGTTCTGCTGAATTCAGAACACTGGGGCACAATGCGCGGTAGAATCTCTAAATACCATGAATATCATCATGGTAAAATCTTCCTGTTGAATTTAACTTCAGTCATAAATTAACAGAATATGAGTAGATGAGATACCAAAGGCACAACGTAAATCAAGATCAGTGGTCGATCAAAGAGACAGATCATTTACTGGTCATTTTTTTATCTCATATTTCTTAATCTACTTTGCTTTCATTTCTCCTACCAAGACTTGTAAAATGTTCAAGCAGTCCACCGAAGAGTTTGGCTGAATTTAAAACACTGGGACACACCGTGCGGTAGAAACCCTAAATACCATGAATATCATCATGGTAAAATCTTCCTGTTGACTTTTACTACAGTTTATAAATTTATAAATTAACAGAGTACGAGTAGATGAGATACCAAAGGCACAACATAAATCAAGATCAGTGGTCGATCAAAGAAACAGATCATTTACTCTTTAAGAAGATATTAAACTGTTCAGAAAGACCATACGAGATTCGTGCAACACAAACTCAAATAAGCAAATTCTTCACCAGGTAATATAAATATATGAATTTTTCAAGCTTATATCACAACTAATTAACTTATACCTCATCTCCAATGTCATTCATGTAAAGACTAATCCACACCAAACTCCTGCTTTTCTTGATATATTCAGCAACATAAAATGCTCCTCTTGCACTAATTGAATTATTGCCAAGGTCCAAAGCTGTAAGTTTTCCTAGACAGTAACTATGAAAATTAGATAAACTACAGTATGCAGAAGAAAGCTGATGCAACCCAAAAGTATCTAAAGCAGTAGAAACCTTTGTGTGAAGAAAACCCAGACATGAGAGCACGAGCTCCTTCATCTCCAATAGAATTCCCTTGCAAATAAAGTTCCTGAACATATTATAGTCATAGATCCACTTCAGTCATGAATATGAACTTCAACATTGAAAGCTTACTACACAAGTTGTCAAATCAGTGAAACAAAAATCATGCGGTCACTCGTATACAATCAACCGATGCCCTTGAAGTCACTTTGTGTGCTATCGAGATGTAAAATACCTTTCTTCCTCCATCTTATTTCTACAGGAACAACATAAAACAGTTGTAACATTTTTCCAGAAAATCTTCATGGAGTGCAACATTCCTCAACATGTTAATTTGGATAACTATGTTCATTTGTGATGGCGAACAGGCTTCAGCAATGAATTTTTTGCAGGAAACAGACAAGAACAAAAATGGAGGGCTCAGCTCAATGATTCCAGACATGACTACCACTGCCTTTTAGGTTCCAGCTTTATTATTTGCTTTAATTATTTGTTTAAATACTTATTTTATCGACATTAGAATCTAATTGACAAAGGACGTGTTGCTCCTATTTAGGGGTGAACGCGGTTCGATTTGCTAGTTTGTGCCATATTTTCAATTCAAACCATTTCACGCGGTTTGGAATTTTTCCAAACTAAACCATTTTATTTTTCAAACCAAACCAATATTTGCGGTTTGATTCGATTTTAATCCACAGTTTACCTATCGACATTAGTAATATATTTAAAACAAGTAAAAATATAAGTTTAAACTCATATTTGTCTAAAATTCGAAATCCAAACAAAAAGGCAAAGAAGTCGTAGCCAGTTAGCAACAAGCCAATAGCTTTCTCCACTCAAACTTTTACAAACAACAATATAGAAGCAGCAACACCCCTTCAGGCTTCATCAACAAAAATAGTAGCATCATGCCAACACCCCTTCATGAGCAAACATAGAGTCAAGCAGCTCTTAACCCAAGCAATAATCATAAATCACACAAAAATTGCACAAAGTTCAGGTTACACAATATTTCCACCAGTTAACGAAAGAAAGAATAAGTAAACGAGTAAAAATTGCATTCTAACCTCTCATTTGATAATAATTGAATCAATATCCCCTGTTGTAATATATGATTCCGCCACTCTATAATATGAAAATATCAAAACATGCATTAGCCCTTAATAATGATATTAACAAGCAATTAAAAATAATATACATAAAAATATCAAAATTGATAATAGAAAATAAAATGTCATCTTCTACAGTTTTCTCCGAGTCATCCAATACCTCTACCTCATACAAATATTGACGAAGCACTATATGTTCCTTAAAAAAATACAAATTTTGGGAAAAAATATCTTGTATAACACTGAAAACCTTTATCTTCCTCATGCCGAAAAAGGCAACTCGGATGATATAAAGTACCTTGTAATCTTTTCTTTTACTTCTTTCTAAATAAATCTGACAGGTTCTTCACGGCTACCAATACCTTTAGAAAGCTCCCCAATTTTATACATACTATAGTCAGTCATTCTCTTTTGCCTTTTGTCTTAAACCTTATATGGATACTTTTTGCACAAACGCGTGACATGATTCCACAATATACTAGTTTCGCATTTTTTAGCAGGATGCTTATACGTTTGTCCACAATAATTACATTCCACCTTCTCATCTCCGCGAATTTTAAAATAATCTCACACCTTAAACCTTTTGTTTCCCTTTTTACCCTTACTATCCATTTTCATATCTTCAGAGTCATAGGACTATTGGAAATGCATCATCAACTTCTTCTAGAATTGGATTCATATAAAGAAACAATGGAGCAATCTAAACTATCGAAAAAAAACAACAGGATAATATAGGTAAGTGGTAACTAACTAAGGAAAAGAACAAACATATAATTAATTTGATTTCATATAGTTAAAATAGCTAGTAAGCACATATTTAATAGAGTAAACATATAGTTAAAAACGAACCACGGATGCAATAACCAATAAGCAAAAAAAAAAACGAAAATAGTTAAAAATTAATCGCAAAAATTCAAAGAACCAAGAAATTTAATGAGTTTTAGTTCAAAATTTTCAAAAATTGTGTTGTGAACTAATCCATAAAAGAATAATTGAAGATTTATGGAGAAAACTTAATCAATTTTGAAGAAAATTTGAAGATGTGAAGCTTTGGACGTGAAATCAATGTTTCTTTTTTTAACATTAAAAAAATTAAAGAATTTTGCATTTTTTAATTCTGAAGTTCACTACCGGCGACCCTAGTACGGCCTAATTCAAATTATCATTTTGTAATTTATGTTCCTAATTTTCTATAGCCTGTAAATTGGTATTTTTTCTGAAAATTATAAAATTTATAATTTAATAAAAAAAAATTTTAATTAAATTTTTTTTTTAAAAAAAAGGTTCGGTATAATTTTGTGCAATTTTTTAAAATCAAAACCTAAACCAAACCCTTTTGAAACGGGTTGGTACGACTTAAGGAAAAAAACCGTAGGTCTACGGGGAATTATGTTCGATTATGTTCTATTTGTGGTTCCACAATTTTTTTTTTTTTTTTGCAGCCTTAGTCCTATTATTAATCGTAGGATTTTTATCCTTTATAAGCACTTTTTATAAAGAATTTAAGGTTGGACTTTTTTATATTGAATGAACAAACAAAGCTTTCTGCACTGTGATTATCAATCCGTTCTCGGCATGCAAGCTTGAATCCAAGGCTACACAAAAAAAAAAAAGAATACGGAACCGCAAATCGAACTGACCAAATTCGTCGATTTGGGTCCATGTGGACCCGCAGATTTTTTCACTCAAACCGGACCAAACCATACCATTTCAAAATGGTTTGGTTTATGTTTTAAATTTCAAAAATCGCATAAAATCGAAGCGTACCTTTTTTTTAAAATAAAAACTAGTTTTATTAAATTATAAATTTTACAATTTTTAGAAAAAAATACAAATTTATAGACTACGGTAAATCAACAACACAAATTACAAAATAACAAATTTGAATTGGGCTATACTAGGGTAGTCGGCATTGAACAACAATGAGGCACAATTTTTAAAATTGAACTTCAAACTTCAGAATTAAAAAAAAATAAAATACCAAATTCTTTAAATTTTTTAATATTAAAAATAAAATAAAAATGAGAAATTGAATTTCAAACTTCATAGGCTTAGATCTAGTTTGCCCTTCAAGCGATTTCACACCCCAAAGCTTCACATCTTCAAAATTGATCAAGTTTCCTCCATAAATCTTCAATTATTCTTTTAAGGATTTTTTGAAAAAAATTAATCAAAACTCTTAAGCCTATGCTTGACCCATTTTTCCAAAAACTCATTTTTGCAAAACTCATTTTTAACCACATTCTTCCATAAAATAATTTTACATGCGAGCCAAAAAAATTTCCTTATTTTTTAAACACATATTCTCCAACAAATGCATTTTAATCCAAAAATGGGGCTCAAAAAGAGGCTAAATTTTTTAGTTCTTTGAATTTTCACAATTAATTTCTTAACTTATTTTATTTTGCCTTATTAGCTATTGCATCTATGATTCGTTTTTAACTATATGTTTGTTCTATTAATTATATACTTATCAACTATTTTGACTATGTGAAATCAAATTAACTATATATTTATTTTGTTTTCTTAGCTAGTTACCAATTATCCATATAACCATGTTATTTCTTTTCCATGGCTTAACTTCCTCCGTTGTTTCTTTTTTCTTTTTACAGATATGGATTTAATTCTAGAAGAAGCTAATGATGAAATTTCAATAGATGATTACCCTAAAAGTATGAAAATGTGAGGAAAATGCAAGAAGGGAAACAAAAGGTCCAATGTTTGGATTATTTTAAAATTTGCAGAGATGAGAACGCAGAATGTAATTATTATGGACAAACATATAAGCATCGTGCTAAAAACTGGGGAATTAGTATATTGTAGAATCATCTCACGCAATTGTGCAAGAAGTGTCCATATAGGGTTCAAGACAAAAAGCAAAAAAGAAACTATAGTGTGTATAAAATTGGTGAGCTTCCTAAGGTATTGGTAGACGTAAAGAACCTATCAAGTTTGTCAGAAAGCGGTTAGAGAACAAATTACAAGGTATTCAATATTGTTTGAATTACCTTTTCTACATATGGAAGATGAGGGTTTATATAAGGTATTTTTTTCCCAAAATTTGTATTTCCTTCAAGGAACCTATAGTGCTTTGTCAATATTTGGATGAGGTAGAGACATAGAATACCCAGAGAAAGTTGTATAAGGTAACATTTTTTATTATTTTGATATTTCTATGCGTATTGTTTTAAATTGCTCGTCAATATCACTATTAAGGAATAACGCATATTTTGATATTTGCATATTATAAAGAGGCCAAATCATGTATTACAACAGGAGATATTGATCCAATTATTATCAAATTAAATGTTAGAACGCAATTTTTACTCCTGTACTTGTTCTTTCTCTCATAAACTGGTAGAAATATTGTGTTGGAAATTGATCTTTAAGCAATTTTTGTGTGATTTATGATTACTGCTTAGGTTAAGAGCTGCTTGACA
>CAIGRP010064173.1:0-38123 GCA_903798385.1 Fraxinus cuspidata | reverse complement strand
TCGGAACTTGCGGTATATCATCAGTTTCATCATCATCATCACCCTCAAATGGTAGAGCCGATGGACCTAAGGTGGGATCAAACCCTTTTGTGTGTGTGCTACCCACAGATCATGTTCTTTTACTATTTTCATCCGCTTAAGGGTTTGGATATTGATTGTGTCGATAGGGAGAAGTTTAACAAAAATCTCATCATTTAGCGGAATGTCAAAATGTTTAAAATTTTTTTTGACGTGGGGAATGAACAAGATTCATGAAACCTAATGCAATAGTCGAAAAATCTAATTTTCACCCGACAAGAAAGTAATCAAGAATGAAAATATCAAAATAGTTTACTTTATCTCGATGTCCCTTTCAAGGAAAAATGACATGTGCAATGATATTTTGTAAAACTTTACATTTAAGAGTTAATTGGTTTTTGCACTAATTTTGTGATATTTTTAATATTCTTATCGGTGACCCAACAACATGCCTCAGAATGGTCATATACTTCTAAAGTGGGATGAGTTTTATGAAAAAAGAATTCGAATATCACATATCTCAAGCTTGAGAATATCACGAATGAGAGCTATGTTAATAGCAATACGAACATTTTTAAGTAAACAAGAAATATCATCCGAACAAGGAGTAATAACCATGTTTAAAAATATTTTATAAGACGTGGATATGCATGTTCTTCTAGTGTAGCAATAGACACTCAACCCATGTTGTCAAACTAGTCTTCTATATGAAATGCGGGTGCTTCAATAGTAAAATTAACATTTTTACCTATTAAAATTTGGTATTTTTCAAAGAGTTGGCCGGCACCTTGGGTTCCACATTGAATTCTTTGTCGGATGAAGGTGGTGGATACCTTTTCACAATACTCTTGAGTCTTTTACCCGCTCTTTTGGACTCTAATATTGTAGAAAGTGATGGTGAAAGAATGAGATATTAGGTTTCGGATATTTGGGAAGTTTAAGTTGTTGATGAAAGAAAATTTGAAAATTTTGAGATATTGATGATGAAAAAATGATGGATTTTGTGAAATTGATAAGAAATTGATGAATAGAGTGAGGGATTGAAGAATATAGAGTGGATTTAGGTAGAGAAATGAGAGAAAGTGGAAGAAAATGGATGAAAATGGTTCTGTTACGCGATTTAAAAATTGATATAGCGCTGAACCGGATGTTTGAATTGATACACAGTGTCCGGACAGTGTGCCTGACTCATCCGGATGCCATTTTTCATTTTAAAAAGAAATAATACCACATAAAGCATGTATGAACACATAGCATGGATACAACTTAGTTAAGTATTTCGAATTCATCAATGATACCTAATCCTCGTCGAATATGTGAGAATCGATCAAATGCAAGAGATTTAGTAAAGATATCGGCAAATTGATATTTCGTGTTTATAAATTCTAACACGATTCTCCCTTTTATGCTTGATCTTTTAAGAAGTGATGTCTAATTTTAATGTGCTTCGTTCAAGAGTGCAAAATGGGATTTTTAGATAGATATATGGCACTAGTGTTATCAAACATGATAGGTATATGAAAACTGATAATCACTAAGAGTTTGCATCGTCCATAACACTTGGCTACAACAACTCGTGGTCGAGATATATTTGGTTTTGGCGGTTGATAATGCAACATAATTTTATTTTTTACTAAACTATGACACAAGTGTAAAGCCTAGAAAATGACAAGTTCCGCTAGTGCTTTTGCGATCGATTGTTTAATCGACCTAATCGGCATCCGAATAGTTAAGAAGATTAATATGAGTGTCTTTGGATAATAAAGCTTTAAGATTATAGTGCCACTAAGATATCTAAAAATTTGTTTTAAAGCACTAAGGTGAGATTCTTTAAGATTTTATTGAAATCTAGCACACAAACATACACTAAACATAATGTCGAGTCTACTTGCAGTTAAATAAAGTATGGATCCAATCATACCTCGATATTTTGCGACCTCAATGAAAGTACATTGATCATCATTATCTAATTTTACGGATGCACTCATGGGAATGTTCATAGGCTTCAAATAATCAATTTCCAACATCTTGAGCACGTCCAATATATACTTATTTTGATTGATGAATATACCATCTCTAGTTTGCTTAATTTGGAGACCAAAGAAGAATTCGAGTTCTCTTCTCAAACTCATTTCAAATTCCATACTCATGTATTTTGAAAATTCTTCTTAAAGACCGATATTAGTTGCACCAAATATAATATCATCAATATAAATTTGAACAATAATCATAACATTCTTTTAAATTTTGATAAAAAGGGTAGTATCCGTTTTTCCTTATTGAAAAACCATCTGAAAGTAGAAATTTGCTTAATTTTCATTCCAAGTACTAGAAGCTTGTTTTAAACCATAAATAGTATTTCTAAGTTTGAAAACATAGTCTGGATACTTGTGATCTTTAAAACTGTGTGATTGTTCGATAAAAAACATCTTCTTGAATGAAGTCATTTAGAAATGCACTTTGACATCCATTTGATAAATAATGAATCTTTTATAACAAGCAAATTCAAGAAGCATGCGAATGGATTCTGATCTAGCAACCAGTGCAAATGATTCTTCAAAATCAATAAATTTTTCTTGGTTGTAACCTTAAGCCACTAATCTAGTCTTGTTACATACAATAATCTCATTTTTCATCTCGTTTATTTCTAAAAATCCATTTTGTACCTATGACGATTTTATTAGTTGGTTTAGTGACTAAATCTTAAACATGATTTCTTTCAAATTGATTTAGATTTTCTTGCATAACTAGAATCCAAAACTCATCAAACTCGACTTTCTTTAAAAAATTTGGTTCAATTTGTAAAACAAAAGCACAACTATATAGGTGATTCCTAGTAGAACTCTATTACCTTTAGATGGATCACCAATAATAAGTTATTTTAGTTGAGAGAGAACAAACCTCCATTCTTTTGGTAGAGTGTGATCATTTGACGCTCATGTTGGTTCTACTTCAATTTGTTAAACATTTGTTTCTTCCTTATATTCTTCTTTTGGATCATTCTTGCTTTGATCTTGAATATCCATTTGTTTGAAATGAGTTTTCAATCTTATATCATTGACAATACATTTCTCACGATCAAGATGATTAGTTAATCAAAAGTAACATGCATGAATTCTTCTACGACTAGATTTCTTTTTTTAAATACTCTATAAGCTTTTCTAGCCGATTAATAACCTAGAAAGATTCCCATATCGGATTTCGAATCAAAATTTTCAAATTTTCTTTTGTGTTTAAAATAAAGCATTTACAACAAAAAACTTTGAAATATATGATATTTGGAATTCTATTTTTCCAAAGTTCATTTGGGGTTTTAGTTTTCTTTCGACTGATTAAAACTCTATTTACAATGTAGCAAGCGGTATTGACGACTTTGGCTCAAAAGTATTTTAGCATGATATTTTCATTTAGTATGGTCATGTCCATATCTTATAATGTGTGATTCTTTCTTTCCACTACACTATTTTGTTAAAGAGTTTCAGGAGCCGAGAAAATATGTTCATATTCATTTTCATTGCAATAATTATTGAAAACAATATTATCAAGTTCTCCACCATGATCACTTCTAATAGTTTTAATAGGGTATCATTTTTTTCATTTTGAACCTTTTTACAAAAGTATTTGAATTCAAAACTTCATCTTTATGATTTAGGAATAGAACCCAAATAAATTTAGAGAAGTAATCGAAGATGAGAAAGGCATAATGTTTTCCACCTAAGCTAACGGTTCTAGAAGGTCCAAAAAGATCTATGTGGAGTAGTTGAAGTGGTTTTGTAGTCAAAGAATATAGTTTATGTTTAAAGGAGATTTTTACTTGTTTATCGAATTGACAAGCATTACAAATTTAACTTTATTAAACTTTAAACTTGGTAGACTTTTGACAAAATAATTTTTGGAGATTTTTCAAAGAGAATCCATGTTTACATGGTCTAATCTTCTATGCCACAACCAAGTATCCTCCTTTAAACTCGATAAAGATTTTTCACGCTTTCAAATTCGATATTCATAATATGCACATCTTTCCTACGGCTCCATATAAATATCACCTCTTTTGATGTAATGTCCTTAATAAGGCTTAAAAAAATTGAATTTAATATGAAAACATTTATCACATAATTGACTAATAATTAGCAAATTATGTTTGATGTTATCTACCAATAACATATTTTCAATAGAAGGAAGAATGATTACCAATGTTTTCGATTCCAATAATTTTTTCTTTTTTTGCATTATCTCCTAATGTGACATAAACCCCATCATTTACTTTGAAGTTTGATAGTAATATTCTATCCCTGGTCATGTGTCTCGAGCATCCGCTATCCAAAAACTATTTACTCTTCATCTTCTTTGATTCCTATAAAAATAATTCAATTTTTGATTTTTGATACTCATACAAGTTTTAGTTATTGGTAGTTAGTTTTAGTGGATTCTCGAATCTACTTGTTCTTACTTTCAAAGTGTAGCCTCTTTTTTGTTAGACAATTATATGCAATATGTCAATTTTTATTGCAAAAGCTACATGTAGATTTTGAAGAAGAAGTATTTGAAGTTTTGATAAATAGATTTTTAAATGATTTTTGTTTTAAAAATGGTTTATATCCAATTCTTCCTTTATCAAAATATACTTTTAATTACCAACCATTAAATCAAAATTCGTTTTACCTTGGGTAAATTTACAAATAATTTTGGTTAAATCTTCAACTTTTTCTTTCAAGGAATAATTTCTTTAATTAATAAGTCATAAACATCCTTAATTGGCTCCATTCTTGAGATAGTGACCTGAGCATTTTACTTACAAGTTCATCGTTAGAAATTTTCAATCAAAGCCCTTGATGCCATTAACAATATCGATGAAGTAAGTAAACATGTCAACAATATGTTCATCTTGTTTCATAAAAAAAATTTTAAATTCTTTAACCAAGAGATTAATTTTAGTTTCCTTTACTTTACTAGTGCCAACATGAGTAATTTCCAATGCATGACAAATGTTATTTGCAGAACCACACGTGCTAATACAATTAAATTCATCTCTATCTAAGGTATAAAATGTAAATTTTTAGCCCTAGCATTTAAGGATAATTTTCTTTTGTCATCTTCGTTATATTCCTCTCTAGATTTTGGAATGGTTTGATCAGGATTGCCATCAATTTCAATAGTCTCGGTAGGCACATAAGGCCCATATTCAATAACTTCCCATATATTATAATCTATTGATTGAAAGTATATCATCATCCTAACGTTTCAATAATTATAGTGCATGCAATCAAAGAAAGGATGACGGTTAGTGGAATGCTCTTCGAGATTTTGAAGATTGTAGTTAGCCATTACTCAAAATTGTAAAATCTTAGCCCCCGTTTGGGTGTGGATTCATGAGTGCATTTCTCACCTAGTTGATTCACTCATTGCCATCCCAAATGCTGTTAATTGCCATTGTTAACGTTTTAATACTGTAAGTATGGACTATTTATGATTTAACCTACATATTTGCAGGTCATTTATCATTATTGAATCATTTCCTTTTGGAGAAGCCTGGGAATTTTTAGTTCAAAGACATCAATCAAGTTATACTGCTCTTTGCTTATAACTATGTCTACAAGAAAATTTGAATCTGGATGTGCCGAAAGAGAAATGAAGGAAAAGGTTAAAAGTTGATTAAATCAAAAGAGGGAGCACTTGATAAGTTTCTTAGTAGTAATAAACGAACACATAATGAAGACGTAGTTATTGAAAAAGAGTTTAATGAGAATGATAATAGAAATAATATAATTGAAGAAAAGCATTGTTTCATGAATGAAGAGGTGAGAGAGATAATGAACCAATTTCTCTTGACCTTATTGATACAGCAAATTGGAGAAATATGAATATGAATTTAAGAGATTTAATTGTGATCGAAGGTCCTATAACAGAAAATGATGTGATTTTTCCAAAAGTTGTAGCAAATCGACACTTCATGAAACAATGATAGAAAATTGTTGATATATTCAAAAATTTCGGATAAAATATTTTGCTTTTGTTGTAAACTATTCAAGAATGAGGGGATGAGAAATCAATTGGCACATGATGGAGTAAATAATTGGAAAAATATTGGTGAAAAATTAAGATGCACGAAGTAAGTTGTGAGCACATCTATAACATGAGTAGATGGATTGAAATGGAACTAAAATTTGAAAATTGGAAAAATATTGGTGACAAAATTAAAATGCATGAAATAAGTTGTGACCACATCAATAACATGAGTAGATGGATTGAAATGGAACTAAGATTTGAAAAAAGTAAAACAATTGATAAAAGTGTGCAAGAACAAATCAATAGAAATAAAGAACATTGGAGACAAGTATTACTGTTGTGAAAACTCTTGCTACAAATAATTTAGCATTTCGTGGAGATAATAAGAAGATCTAAGAAAATAATGGTATCTTCTTAAGCATAATTTAAATGATTGCTTAGTTTGATCCCGTAATGTATGAGCATGTTTGTCGAATCCAAAATAAAGAGATTAATTATCATTATCTAGGACACAAAAATTTCGAATGAGTTAATACTTATGCCATCAAGTGAGATTAAAAAAATAATCATTGAGAAACTCAAAAATTCTAAATATTTTTCTGTTATGCTTGATTGCACTTCAGATACTTTTTGATGAACTTGTGGGTGCTTTGAATAATCTAAAACTTGATATTGATAATGTAAGAGGTCAAGGATATGATAATGGTGCTAATATGAAAGGAAAATATAAAGGAGTTCAAAATAGACTATTACAACTAAATCATAGAGCATTCTACAGTGCTGGATTTGTGTTGGATCTACCCAACTAGGGGGCTCGACGGCCCGTGCTGGATCCGCCAGAATCTTCAATACCGTTAGGCGCTGGGTCACTGTTACTATTGCAGACTGTTGAAGAAGAAGAAGAAGAAGGGGCTTACGTTAAAAATTTTTTTTTTACCCTTTTGTTTTGGGCTAAGCCTTTTTTAAAAAATATTTGGCCCAATACATATGAAATAATATTTACCTTCAATTTACTGGGCCCTTTTGAGGTGGAGTTCTTATGGGCCCATTTGAGTTAGGGCAAAGAGAAGTTATGCAATAGCTTTGATTTTATGGGCACCGTCTCCATCAGAAGCACCAACACATGAACACTTCAGCTGTTTCTTTTTCAGTTTAAGAAATTCTACTATGAAAACTGAAAATCCTAAAAGAACAAAGAATAAGTGCGTGAAGAAGTATTCATAGAGAGAGAAGGAAGAGAAAATGGGAATGAAATAAAGGTTGTGAGAAGAATAGGTCAGAGAGAGAGAGTCACGCTAAGTATATATGGTGATGTAGAGAATGTACAGGAGTGGAGGTTTTAGAATATGTTTAGTTATAGGGTTAAGGAATTCTTGAAGATGATTTATTTTAAAATATTTTATTTACATATTGAGAGAAAAATATTTTGTCACACCCTTATATTATTTATTTTTAAAGATATGATGTGAAAATAAGCATTCGTCTGAATAAACTGTTATTCGAGATGAGATATTATAATTACTGAAATGTTAATGATAAGAACAAAAAAAATTAAGGACGTAAGGATTACAATGAGCAAAAATTGAGGACCTTAGTTGCAATAAAAATATGGGCTACAAGTTAGTGCTTGTTTGGCATTCTTTGTATGTTGTTGAATCTAAGAATTGATAAAAACAAAGAGTAGGTTGTATCGTGTAATTTTTTAGTATTTTGGGTTGTATTGAAATATATATATATAATTTTTAAATTAAGTGTATTTACATATATATATATTGATTAATTATTAATATTATTTAATTAAATATTAATAAACAATATCGCTCTTACGATTGCTGATTTTGTCGACGCCTAATGATCAACGATCAACATTTGGTCCGCCCGTGCTCAACTTTTGTGCTGAGTCAGCCACTGGTCATAGTCTTAATCTTGCACTTTGTAATATGGTCACCTGTTGTTCAAAAGGTAAATCTTTCTTTGGGATGGTGCAATGTATATACACTTTATTTTCGTCTTCTACTAAATGGTGGAAAATTTTTAAATGGTCTTACTCTTAAGCCTTTGTCACAAACTCATTGGGAAAGCCACATTGAAAGTGTTAGAGCGATTGAACGTATTAGATATGATTTTTATTGAAAAAATTATGTTGGAAAAATTTGATTTTAGTAGTTTGATTACTGATTTTACACCTCAAAATGTGAGAATGTTAAATTTTATGCTAGCCTAATCTCTCGGGTTGTGAGACAAATTTTAATTTGCTACTCTATCTTTTGAATTATATTGAGGTTGATTAAATCTTATCTTCGATCAATAATGTCACAAGAGGGATTGAATGAATTAACTACGATTTCTATTGAAAAAAATATGTTAGACAACTTTGATTTTAGTAGTTTGATTACTGATTTTACATATCAAAATGTGAAAAGGTTAAATCTTACGCTAGCCTTATCCCTCGGGTTGTGAGAGAAATTTTAGTTTGTTACTCTCTCTTTTGAATTATATAAAGTCTTCATTTTAATATAAAAGTGTTAATTATTTAAATATTTAAATTTTATAATACTTGTGAAAATATGATTATGTTGAAGGAACTCATAATAATTAGTCTCCTAGTGTCTCTAAATTCTCAAGGCCGGCCTACGATCATCATCAGTATATAATATATTCCAATGTTTTCTTATGAATTTGTTCATCTTCTCCATGAATAATACTCAAAACCTTGTTTTCATCCCCTGGCCATTGATGGGCCATATACAAATAGTCGAATTAGCAAAGCTAATTATGGATCGTGAACCTGGGATCTCCGTCACAGTCCTCCTTATGCAGCTGCCGGCGTATAAAGACACCGTGAGTAGCTCGTTTCTCGACTCTCTCTCCGCCGCCGGATCCACTAGCGCCACCACTGCCTCTCGTCTCAGTTTTTTGGAGCTTCCTCCGGCAAATCCTACCCCGGAATGGAGCTCAAAAACTCGAGGCTATTTCGTCCATAACCTTGTACAGAGCCAAAGATCGAACGTAGAAGATTTTGTCAAGTCCCACAAGTCAAATGTTGTTGGGTTTGTAGTTGACATGTTGTGCACCGGCATGATTGATGTTGCAGAGAAATTCCAGCTCACTAGCTATGTGTTTTTCGCATCTCCGGCGAGTTTTTTGGGTTCGATGATTCATTTTCAGACCCTTCAGGATGAGCACATGCAGGACGTGACTGAATTGAAAAACTCGAATTCACTCGTGTTGATCCCGACTTTTGAAAATCCTGTTCCGACTAATGTTTTGTCTGATGTATTGGTGGACAAGGATTTGTGGTTAGGTCGGTTCTTGGACTATGCAAGGGGATATAGAAAGGCCAAAGCCGTTATCGTCAATACATGTGAAGAGCTAGAAGCTTATGCACTCAGCTCCTTCTCACTCTCAGCAGCCTATGGTATATCAGTAGTTCCTCCAGTTTACTCGGTCGGGCCAATTCTAAACAGAACTCCACACCCGAGGGATACAGATGATTGTATAATGAAATGGCTCGATGAGCAGACTTCAGGGTCGGTGCTGTTCCTTTGTTTTGGGAGCCAGGGCGGTCTGAGCAAGGACCAAGTTAAAGAGTTGTCTCGTGGGCTTGAGCGGAGTGGCTATCGTTTCCTTTGGTCTCTTCGTCAGCTATCAGCAAAGAACAACGCAGAGTTCCCGAGTGAATATTCGGATTTTGGGGAAGTTTTGCCCGAAGGATTTCTTGTGCGGACGGCCAGGGTCGGGAAGGTAGTGGGATGGGTGCCACAGTTGCGTGTGCTCTCGCATCCTGCAGTGGGTGGGTTCGTCTCGCATTGTGGGTGGAACTCGGCGTTGGAGAGTATATGGTATGGGGTGCCCATAGGCACTTGGCCATTGCATGCGGAACAAAAGATGAATGCATTTCAACTTGTGAAGGAATTGGGATTGGGGGTTGAGATTTGTTGGGGTGATGAGCCTATTGTTACAGCAGAAGAAATAGAAAGAGGCTTAAGGAAATTGATGGAGAGTGAGAGTGAGGCAAGAAAGAAAGTCGAAGAGATGAAGGAGAAGAGTAGGATGAGTATGGAGCAAGATGGATCCTCGTATAGGTCTCTTGGTCGACTCGTCGACCACATTATGACGAATCAGACCAATTGATCGAATAGAAGCAAAAGTTCACCACATTGATACCAATGAGTCAAGATCAACGATAAAATATAAAAACTCATATTAAAAGTCCAGTGTGGGAGGGGTGTTGGTATTTTATTTTTGTAGGGAACTCTTGTTTCTAATATTAATAATATATTGATGATGACATGTCTTTTATAATCTTTTCGATTTGATGACAAAAGTTTGCTGGTTAATGACGTGAGGTTTGTATTAATCTTGGACTATTGATTAGTTGTTTGTAATGATTGATTGGTTGTGTTTCAGATATTCTTAATTTGATTCTTTGTTTGTTCTCAAACAGAATTAAAACCTAACAAACACACAATGTTAATTACTTAATTTGTGGTCAATCAATCAAGTGAAACAAAAAATTAAAAATAAAAAAAATAGCAAACTAACATGACTTTTTATCTCAGGATTGAAATCATAATATCAGATCTATGCACAGTTTCAAAATCACAATACATAAATTAAAATATTTTTTCAATGTAAAATCGATGTGTGTGAAAAATTAAGCATAGTATTATGAATTCATGAGTTGTTTCAGTTCCCGACCCTCAGTGGTCAAATATATTCTGTCCATCGTAAGATTCACATACCCACAAACTTATTCTTTTCGCTCTTTTCAAGTGTGAGAATTAAGATTGAATTTATAATATCCCCATCTCTCTAGTTTAAGTAAATCTCACTAATTGCAAATCAATATGTCAATAAATAATGATTTTCTAATGATTGTTTCAATCTCTATGACTTAATTAGGCTAACAATCTCTTATCAAAAGTCAAAATTTTTTAAACAAGTATTTGGAACATAACCTAAGTATTTGATGCGTTTTTTGTTTTATGCACCTACTTTTTTTCTATATTTTTAAAATTTTTTTTCAATACTTTTTTTCTTTTATTTGTAGCATTCTCTCCGTTAAATTTTCTAAATGACCCATGTAACAAACTTTAGGCCAATGACTCCCAAGTTAGTTGACTCTAGGGCAATATGTTTTAACACTCTTACATGCTTAATAACTTGAGTCATAAAGGTTACGAAAAGAAATTTTCAAATAAAATGTATTTTTTTTAATGCATTAGTTAGTATAATGTCCCTAATTAAACACATATCCAAGTAAAACGACATTTAACCTGAGATTTTCAAACAATTGCATCATATTGACCTTAGACAATTCACACATGGTTTTTAATTTTCATATGTGAAAGCTCTATTTATCTCAACATCTTCCTATAACAGTGAAATCTCTCCATACAAATTTTAAGTTTGGTCTAAAGATGTAAAATTTAGGGATTTATGGTTTAGCATTTATGGTCCACTATTTCAACCTATCCAATTATGAAATCAATTTATTTCTACATAATGCTTAAGTTCATTCACGTGCTCAATATATATCAGACTTACATGAAAAACAAAAATTAATCTAAACATGCAACTTATTCACCATTCTTAGATCAATTAACGATTCAATATTTTTTTCATAACCAGTCACACTAACTAACTCACACAAGCACACAAAATTTTTTTTTTAAATTTTTAAAATTTTCAATTTTTTTATATTTAAACTAATGCAATAAAAGCACAAAAAAACACATAAATATAAGAATGACACAAACACACAAAAAATGAACTCGTATTTTTCACCCCCAATCTTAAACTAGACATTATCCTCAATGTCTTAAATTCTAAATCCGTAAATAAATGGGTGTGGAAGAAAATGACTCCCCTTATATGGCTTGTAAGTGCCTCCTTGTTCAATATGGAAGGACCAAATTCCACAAACGTGTCAGAAGGGATACACTCACCCACATGCATGTAGGCTTCAATAGATGTGCCAATTGCTAGTCTTCGACATCTTAAATATTGTTTAAACCACGTGAGCTTGAGCTAATAGGGTTCAATGGATGTATTCACGCAGTACCCAGTATAATGCACCCCATAGCAAGATTCATAATATATATCTTCTTCCACATCGTCCATGTTGACATTATTTATTGCAAAAATCTTTCTACCATTCCAGCGTCAGAATCTTAGATGCACTGCTGAATGGCATCTAGATAAAATATCAAATAAAAGAAATCGAGATGGGTAGCCAAAATCAATAATAAATAAAATAAAATAAAAATATCAAATTTAATATAAACTACTACACTAAAATTAAATCTGTTATTCCCAGCAACGGCATCAAAAACTTGTTTAGACAAAACTAGCAAGCGTACGGAATCATTGTACAAGTAATAAGATTTGTGAGTTAAGAGTATCGTTCCGACAAGAAATAAGGTCTAATTTGTAGTTCAATATCTACTATTAATTCGAAGTGTGGTAATATCAAAAGAGATGATTATATGTTTTGTATTTTAATCATAAACTAATAAAACAAATAAAGTACTTAATATGTAAATATTTGTGTTGGAATTGTGAATTCCTCTATTGCCATTTAATTTAATTCGTAATTCGTAATCTATTAAATTCATACATTCAAGACAATCAATAATCCACTGTTATTTCATATTTTTTTTCAATGTATAACACGACCCGATTCTATTCATAATCCGAAATCATATGAAAAACATGTATTTATTCACATGAATTATCACACATGATTGCACATGCCATATATATTATTCCTAATACTTATTGTCCATGTTTTGATTTTGCCGATTCGAGACTTATTATGAGTATTCCTACATTATAAAAAGTAACTTACTATCTAATTGGTAATTAAGCAATCAAATAGGTCAATGAGAATGCAAAACCAATCAAGAAAAGTTAAGAAATACTAAACTAATTATCCTGAATTAAATTAAACAAACAATAGGGTTCATCATTCATTCAATACAATGAAAAACTTATCATAACATTCTTATAATTAAATTACACAAGAATAATTGGAAAAATATCCCCCGAAAATAAGAAAGATGGAAGAAGTAAGAAAAATCTACGTTCTTGACTCAAATCTTCAAATCGGGCTATGAATATTCAAAATCTTTGTATGCTTCGCATTGAATTGATGTATAGACTTGTTCTTCGCCTCCAAAATATGTAGAATATAATGAAATTTATGTCGAAAGAAGGTCTCCCATATGTATTCTTTTGTTTGATATTTGTAGGAATAGAAAATTGGTCGAATTTCACGTCCAAATTGGTTTCCAAAAGAGTTTCAATCGAATAAGGAAAGTTGTCTTCGTAGGCATATTTTTTTGTCTCTACACAACAGTTAATATCTTGACCATAACTTTCTCTCTAGATATCCTATTGAGGCAATGCAAAGTGCATTGGAAATTTAACTCAAAGATCTACAACCTTTTCTAGAAATAGAATTTTTCTAATTCAAACGTTTACTATGCCAAGTCTTGATAGCTAAAAATTTGGAATATAACATTTGCGATTTGAAATTGATTTTGATAATATTTTGATCATATTTCATTCCTTTTTGAGTTCTAATTCCATCCAATCATCTCCTAGAAATCTTCTAAGTATCATCTTGTGGTCCGAATCAACTATTGAATATTTGCAATTCGGTCCTCAAACTTTGTATTTAATACAATCGAGCCATTTTCTAATATTTTGTATTTTTTTCTCCAATTATTCATCAAACAATAAGTTTTACCTATAGAAGGAAATATAATATAATTTAAGTAGTATTTTATCCAAAGAACATTAAAATATCATCATTTAGGAACTCAAATAAGTGTAGAAACTACACTTATCAATTAATGACATGAGGTTTGTATTAATCTTGGATTATTGATTAGTTGTTTGTAGTGATTGATTGGTTGTGTTTCTGATATTCTTAATTTGATGATAAGACAGTTGATTAATTCACCACCTAATATCACGTAGAATAAGTTGTCTGGTCAAACAAAATTAAGAAATTAAAACTCACTGATAAGATGAAAGTAAAATGATTTAACAGTAGTCGAGGAGATAAAGTTCCCCAAGTAACCATAATATTCAGAACACGGTCCCTCTCTACATCTTTATTTCTATGAGCTACTTCTGCCTTGGTCAGTTGTTTACAATTTGATTATCATTTCCTGATGATCCATAGCTGTAGCGTTGTGCCCAAAAGAGATAATGCAACAAGTTCAATCCACTAAATATGCACATTAACCAGTAAAATCTCTCCAAGTGATCATGGTTGATGTTGCTGGCATAGAGCCATGGTGTGTGCCGAAATGAGCCAGTTATACGATTGACTAAAGCTACCAGCACTGAACTCAGGTAATATCCCATGGCTAATGAAGCCCAAGAGAGAGCTGTTGCCAATGATTTCATACTACTAGGTGCTTCTGTAAAGAGGAAATCCATCATACCTGCCAAGCTGAACAGATCGGCTGAACCAAGGAGCACGTATTGCATAGCCACCCAAAAGAATGTGATTGGAAGAGGTTCAGTTGAATCCATTAGGCCAGATTGTATTGCCACTCTTTTTCGCTTCATCTCTACTAAAGCTGCAACAGCCATGGCCACAATTGAAAGAACCAGGCCCATTCCGATTCTCTGTAGATGAGTAATTCCAATTTCGGTATTCGTTGCCTTCTGGGAGAATGGAATGATTACATGGTTATAGACCGGTGCAAGTATTATGATGAACAAGACAGGAAATATTGGAAGAGAGGCTGGTGGAATTTTAAAGGATCCAACTTTCGTGTTCATGGTGGCCGCTTGTTGGATGGAAAAGGTGGAAAGCTGAGCAAGGCAACAGTTAAGCATAATAGTTGACATGAAAATTGGGAGTATCTTAAGGACACATTTCACTTCTTCTACTTGTTTTATGGTGCTCTTAAGCCATGGCGGGCCGGCCGTGGTCATTAGTGCTCTGTTAAGGAACTTAAGATCTTCTGTTAAAGTTTCGATTTCTGCATTTCCTCCAGAATATTCTCCGTCCTCACTAGCCTTAGTTGTATATGATGAGCTTGTGCTAAAGTTTGAAATAACATTGCTAGAATTCCTTGAGATCCACGAGTGGTAAATTGAAGCTGCCAAAACCTATGAAAACAACATAAAAGAGCATTCTTCCAACCTTGGAATGGCTAGTCTTTAGAGATTCTGAAACTGTGCTAAAGACATACCTTAAATATAGTTGTAATAGGGCTTCCTGTTGGGATTTTGATCCTGTAAGTAGCTGAGCCGAGGAGGAAAATTGGTATAGAGAACAATATCGTTGCAGCTGAGATCCCGAAACCCCACTGCCAGCCCTTGTTATCTTCTATCCACACCACAAATGTTACTGCAGTCAATGCTCCACAGGAGAGGCTGAACACATAATAATTGAAGAATGTTGATCTCTGCTTCCTTCCATGAAGTGTCTTCTCATCAAATTGCTCAGCTCCATGTGGGGGAAGTGAACCTTTAATTCCTCCAACACCTAGTGCCACCAAATAGAGGCCGGCAAATAATATTATAGCTTTCCCCCTGTCAACTTGGTTGCATGTTATGTTTCGGTCAACTAAAGGGCATACTGGTGGTTTCAGTGAAGGTATTTGAGCTTGCACTGTGAGTATTACCAAACCCTGTTCCAAAATTTACAGTCAGCCAAAAGTACGTTTATATACCTCACATGACTCAGTAGTGATCTGCATTGTTGACGGACTTTAGTCCTGTTTTATGTTAATCAAATGAATAACCTAAGACCTGTGAAAGGTGAAGCACCAATGAAATTGTGCATTTCCCTATTCTGAATCACCAATGACAATGACATCTGTCATATTCGTGGTTATTAGCGTTGAAAGTGATAGTGCACTACTTACATCTCAACTCTCAAGCGTTATAAAGAGCAATAGATATATGTACTTTCAGCGATCCATAAATTTTGATCGGACAGAAACTGGTGACAAGGCTCTTGAATTTTTAATATCCTACGCCTTCCATTTTCAGTTGTCGTTTATGTAAATTATGGTTAAGTACTTGTTTTCACTAAATTATTCGTGTATGGTGGAATGTTAGCTAGGTAAAACATTCTTATGTAATATTCTTGCATGCTATTTCCTTGAAGTAATCCAGTATATAATTGTAATTAGTCTCTGCATTGGGTCATAGACCCTGAAGTAGACGATTAGATGCCCATAGAGGGGGTGATCTAATTTGTTGTTTTCAGTTTTGCCGGTACTGCCTCTGATAAGAAACTGTCTTGTTTCTTAAACCTGCACTGGTTGGACTTTATTTATGCCTTGCCATATGTGTGACAGTTCATATGATGTAGATCTTAATAATACTCTTCGAAGACTTATTATAATCTAGACATTCACATTTTTGGCAGAAGAATACGAAATGTTTTCCGAAGTTATTTTATTGAGGATTGAAATTGAGGATTATAAATACACAGTGTAATATTAGCTGTGAAGCTGGGTCCTATTCTTACCAGAAATTCTGTCATTGCACTTATTATATAGATGCGATACGTGGTGAAGTAGGCATCAGATAAGAAGCCTCCAAGGAGAGCGAGGAGGAAAGCCGTGCCCATGAAGTTTGTGACAATGTTGGCTGAGCTTGATGGAGAGAAGTGCATGAATCTTGACAAATAAAGAACCAAGTTGCTTGCATTGGCCAGGTATGCTAGGTTCTCCAAGACCTCCACAGCTAAAAGTTTGCAATAGGAAGTAAATGGTAATCAAGTTCATGCTTTTGATTAGCATCACTGTGCATGTTTAGACCATACTGGGAAGTCAATATCAAAATTTTACTCATTTTTCTTATTTTATATTGTCTAGTTTTGTCTAATCTACTATACCAAACGTGCTGTGGAGAGTGTTCCGGTTGTTGTTTGTGATAAGTAATAAATGTCACTTTAGAGACTAACCTAAGATGAAAGAAGCAGCAATCATGCCTCCATGACGGCCTTTTATGGCCGATCTATTTCTCCAATCTATGTAGCCATCCCACCTGTTCGACTGCTGCCCCTGCTCATTATCCTACAGCAATCGCAAAGGAAAAATAAAATATTGTTTTGATGATGAAGAACCTTTTATGAAAAAGAGACACATATAGAAGATTCAGCAGAGTGAACCATCTCTATTTCCGACATCTATGGAATCTCTTGCTATGTGAACCCTGCTCAGAAAGCGTTCAGCCTAAGCAGCATCTGTGCAGGAGTTGCATTTAAATACTGAGAGAATATGGTTGTCCTACCTGAATGGAAAAATCTAGATTCCTAGAAAATGACTTTGCATTCTCACATCTTCTTTTCCTAATTATGATGTAGTTGTCTTTATGCGTCGGTTTGTCTTTGAGAGCGAGGGGACAGAGAGGGATAGAGATCCCTTTCCATTACTATTTTTTTTTTTTACGAGAAATTTTCATTGATGCGTAGAGAAGGGGAAAATCAAGTTCTTTTAAAACTTCAATGACGTATTTTCATAATCATTAGTTCATAAGTAGTGAAGCCTTGAAGGAAAACTAGGTGAAAGTTATTGTGCTGATTAGCTTGATGATCAATTAAACAAATGATGGTAATGCTGCAAGTTGATAATCTACACAGCTTTGAGTCGACCCACACCACAATCTCTTTTCCTACATTGGTGGCAGCGATTTTAAGTCTTATTGCATTAATCCTAGTCTGATATTTCCTAAAATAAAAAAAAAAAAAAAGACACTTTCTTTCTTCATGTAATCAGGAAAGATTATCCTAATTTTTGGGAGTTGGGCTACTTGCAGATTTATTACTTCCTTAAAAAAAGGAACCTACGTGATGGTTATTAGTCATTTTCCAGTTCACATGGCCTTTTGTTCTTTAGCATGTTCTCAAGTAGCTTTCAACGCCTGCAAATTTCTTCATGCTACTGGAGTAATCTGATAAATGTCTTACTCATCTTGTGGTGTAAATTGCTTCATCATTTTCCTTTCTAAGCCAATGAAATGAGTGGATGCTACATTGCTAATGAAGCTGTGAAAGTGCCTGATCTACTCAATCATCAATTTTTGGTGGAAGTATATGAAATACATATCATTCATTTTCACGTACTGCTTAGTCTGACAATTTGATAGTATTCCACTTGTTGAAGTTCATAGTTAGCATTGTATAATGTAATAGAAACAGTTGATGGAGCATTGTAATACATAAAAAATGATTGTGCTTGAAAACAAATTCACATAAGTTGAAATAAAGCTATAGGAATAGTCGGAACCCTGTCTGTCTGGTTAAAGGGAATTTTCGTTTTCTAACTGCATAGTTGAAAGAAAAAATGTTCAGGCATAGATCAGATAAATGACTGGATAAGAAAGAGCTACTATAAGTATCATCAAAAGAAAAAACCATAAAGAATATTAATTTCTCGGAATGAAATATTTATATAACCTCATGAATTGACAATACAAGATGCTGAATTTTGCTATGATTTATTGTCATTGCAGAAATTCTGCATGGAAAGACTCATTTGTTTATCAGTATCAATTTGATATCTCAGAAAAAAAAAAAAATTAATTGTGGGCAGCTTAATACGTCATTTTAATTTAGTTATGTGTAGTCTATTGATACTTTCTTTGTTGTTCTATCGACTACATGTTAGTTGCCCTACTATCGAAAGGACTAGAAAGGCATCAGTAAATATCAGTATGATTGTACCAAGTTGAGAGATGCGTCTCAGTGTTAGGGGACCGGAGGTTCCTATTGGTAATTACATTTTATTGTTAGCTTATCACATCCCACCTTCGCTAACGAAACTTCAATGGATGTGCTTGCAGGTGCGTAATGGATGCTAGTGCTGGAAACTCTAATAGCATAACGTATTTCGTATATTCCATTCTCTTCTCCTTTGTAAGTGGAGTATGCGATTATACACACGTAAATCTACATATAAATTTTTCTTTTGAGGTCGAGGGGAAGATTGAAGCTGGTTGTTGGCTCTTAGGAAAAGGACCTTCAACAAAGTCCTATATACAACCTCTTACTTCAGAAAAGGGGCACTATGGCAGTCCCTTTCTCAACTCTGATCTGACCATTTCTACGCGGGACCAGATTGGCTGGAATGGCCTTTCTGCATTCCTTAGACTCACACCAGTGACTTTCAGTTATAGTGTACACAGCAATGAAAACTAAATATAGCCAAGAAAAATAGTTTACTGTGAAAAGAAATAGCTCTAATGAAGAAAACGATCGAGCCTACATAGAAAAAGAGGGAACATTGTTTTTTTGTTCTGTAAACAGTCTATGGACCAACAATAGATGCTTGACTCGTAGTATTGAAACTTAGGCCTAATTATTGCCCAGGCACCCTCTAAAGCTAACTATCACTGAATGTGTGGTGTACACTATAGGTCGATAAAGTTTAAAGTGATCTGTGTTAGGCAACTGTATTTTCTTTCCCGTTTTATTTATTTTGCACGAGGCTTATTGGATCCTGCATAATAGATTGATAGAAGGAAGATATGTGTTAGAATTTGGGTGTGACCCCAATTCTTTGTTGAAAATAATTGAAAGTTCTAATTAAAGTGCACATTAAGAAGAATTATATTGAAATGCTATTATTGAATTCTATTCAAGTTTACTTGACGAATTTCAATTGAAATTCTACTTCGAAGTATATTGGAAATAAGAATTTGTGTTTGATTTGAAGAGGATATTGGGATGAAGAAAATCAAAGTTTTGGAGTAAATGACCTCGGAGTGGGCATTGTGGCGTTGCAAATTTTGGCCTGAGGCGTTGCGGCGCAACCCTATCTGTTTCGATCATACGCGATGTTTCCTGTCTACTTCGTTTTGGACTCCCTTTGTGCATTCTATTTGAACTACAACCTTACTATAGGAGTTTGGACGTCCCCTATTTGTTCTCTATATATAGTTCGCTCTTCATTATGATTTAGATGAAGTTAGAAATATTGTAAACACATAATCTCTGTATTTTGTCTCCATATTATAATAAAATCTTCATTATTTGCAAATTATTTTATTCTTGTGATCAATTACTTTATATTAAGGTTATAATATCTTATATTTTTTATAACAAACTTGTATTGGAGCATTCTAGTCTACAACAATTGGTATCAAATATTTTGGTGTTGAAATTCTTGGGAAGATCAAGGTTTTTATCAAGTTAATATCTCAATTTGATCTTTCGTGATGGCAACAATGAGATTTCATATTCCGCTATTAGATCGTAATACAAGATTTTCTATGTGGTAAGTAAAGATGGCGAGTAGTACTCGTTCAGATAGATTTGGACGACGCGTTGTAGGGATTTTAACAAGATATCCACAACTTAGACAATGGAGGAGAAACAACGGAGGGATTGAAAGGCCCTATCTCAAATACATCTTCAGCTTTCAAATAATATTCTTCAAAACGCTTTGAACGAGAAATCAGCCACTGCATTATGGTTAAAACTAGAGCAATTATGCATGATGAATAATTTTACTAGCAAATTGCATCTGAGGCAACACCTATATTCTTATCGTATGATAGAAGATACATTTCTTGAGGTTCACCTAGCTGCTTTTAAGAAAATCGTCGCTGATTTGGAGACCTTGGTAGTCAAATATGATAAAGAAGACTTGTGATTGATTTCGTCATGTTTATTTCCCACCTCAAACATATCTTTTAGAGACACGATTTTATATAATCGTGATACTCTCATCATCGAAGAAGTCTACGATACTCTATATTCAAATGATAAAATGAAGTATTTTGTATGGTCTTGTTGTTTATGGTGGTCGTTCGAGGGTAAGTCAAAATCTAACTTCAAATTTTGTAATTAGTGCAAGAAAAAATGGCATTTGGTAAGCGATTATTTTAAGTTACAGAATAAAATAAAGTCAGCTGCAAATCAACAATCAAAAACTTCAGGAGAAGCAAGTATTGCAAAAAATCTTAGCAGAAATGGAGAGCTTCTGCTTATGTCTTAATATGACTCCAAACCTGATGAAGATTGGATTTTTGATACAGCTTACACTTTCATATTTTGCCCAATTGAGAATTATCTTCAACATATAAAGAAATTTCAAAATGTGTTGTAATGACGGGTAACACACCTTGTCAGATTACTGGTATTGGTCGGGTCAGAATAAAAACATTTGATGGAACAATTAAAACACGTGATACAAAGAGACACGTTCTATATTTGAAAAAAAAATCTTATTTTCTTAAGTATACTTGATTCAAGGGTACATGTACACTGTTGAAGGTGGAGTTCTACAGGTTGTCAAGGAGCTCGTGTTGTGTTGATGAGACATAGAAAATCCCATTTATATATCTTGTAGGGAAATAGAGGATTTTTGAATAACCAACATATTTTAAGAACTCGGGTTGATTTAGAGTTAGCTTCTATATTGTTGGAGTCTAATTTGTGGTCTTCTTTTAAGAATATATCTCAATTGAATTTTGAAAATATGGGTAAATCCGTCTTACCACCATTATCGACGGTGTCATCATATTCAATTGTTAGAAATAGATTCATTTTTCCCATAAGGTTTCACATATGTACAATTTTGCTGATTTTGTTGATGGTTTGAATATGGTTAATGGTGTTGATTCTAGCCGATATTTTTTTTTTTTAAAATACATTTAGTTGTGATTCTGTTACAAAGCTTGTCTAAACTTAGTTTGGTGGTCATTAGGTCACTTTTGCCAATGGTTTAGGGTAGTAGAGGTAGAGAATATTTCCAATTGGAATTGTTGATGGAGAAGTTTGTACGTGTTTTTCATTGAAAAGTTCAAATTTATTCTCTGCATTCGAATTTGTCACTGGATGGAAAATTCTTTTGATATTTTGTTCATTGTAATTGAATTCGTGTCAAGATAGAGATTGTTATAATTTGGGTGTGATCTGAATTCTTTGTTGAAATAATTGAAAGTTCTAATTAAAGTGCACATTTATAAGAATTCTATTTGGAATGATATTATTGAGTCATATTCAAGTTTGGCGAATTCTAATTGAAGTTTTACTTGGAAGCCCATTGAGAGTAGAAATTTGTGTTTGACTTGAAAAGAACATTGGGATGAAGAAAATTAAGATTTTGGAGTAAATGATCCAAGAATTGGCGCCGCGACGCTGCCTTATCTATTTCCTCCATGCGCGATTTTTCTTGTTCTACACCATTTTGAACTCCTTTTTTGGATTCTATTTTAACTACAACTTTATTATAAGGGTTTGGATGTCCTATTTGTTCCCTATATATAGTTGGCTCTTCATTATCATTTAGATGAAGTTAGAAACATTGTAAACACATAATATTTATATTCTTTCTTCATATTATAATAAATATCAATTCTCTAGAAATTATTTTATTATTGTGTTCTTGTGATCAATTACTTCAAATTATGGCTATTAGTTCTTATCTTTTCACGACAAACTGGTATTAGAACATTCTAATCCACAACAATATGATTCATTGATTTTTTCTCAATTGTTTTAGCTTGTTTGTTGACTTGCTAAAAATAAAAGGACAAACTATTCTGTTGATTTTGCTTTGTGTTATGATGATGTCTCTTGCATCATTTTCCGAACATTCTATACCCAATTGCTAACCTATAGTTCGCCTGCCCTGAAAGCTTATTTATTAGACGATGGATGTGTCTCACGTACCAAATTGGAGGGCCATCAACACTGTTGGGTTTTAGGTGTTTGTAATTGACAATTCTGTAAACAAAAAGGACTGAGTTGTACCATGTTTAAAGAGTCAGTGAGTAATGTGCAAATGATTTAAAATAGGGTTATTAGGTCTAGGGTTCGAGAATGGAAAAAGGAGGAAAAATGGCATGGATTTTCGCTAGACTGTCGCCATGGTTTGGCTCAAGCTACAAAAGCAGAAACATCGTCGCTAGACTGTCGTCCCTTTTTCGCTCGAGCGACGTGCTATCACTCGACTGTCGTCGAGCCCTCGCTCGAGCGACAGTGTTGTCTGGAAAATTTTTATTTCGCGATTTAAATACTTTTTCACTGGCCCTTTACTTTTCTAACCAACCTATAAATACCAAAACACATCTGAACGTAAAAGTGAAGGTTGAAAATTTAGAGAGCTTCATCAGAGAGAGATTCTTTGGTGAGAAAAACATCGTTCCGATAATCCAAATACCAAACTGTCTTTCCTCTACATCTGGTCAGAGTTCTAAAGATCGAGGGAAGTTGACTGGAGTTTCAGTCTGTGAAGAAAAACGTGTTCTTTGTTGATCCACTAGAGATAGACGATTCCACAAGGTTAGGAGTACTGCACGGTAGCAGATTCCACGCAGAACTTGGGCAACAGCAGCTAAGGATTGGTGCAGGGGAACACAGGATCCAGGGAAAGTTGTAAGGAGTGCAGTCGAGGGATCAAACAGTAGGGTCGTCTAGTCTGATAGACTATAACTTGTTACAATCGTTTATAGTGGATTGGCTGGCAAAGTGCCCGGAGTTTTTCCCAGTTGGATTTTTCCGTGATCATCCTGGTGTTGATTTACTGCTTTTATTTTGTTTATTGATTGATCATATAAATTGCTGTGTTCAAACTTAGGAGTAAAATGACTTGCATTTTTAATCATCTAGAAAAGAATTAAAAAGTGACTTATTTCTATTTATTTCAATAGTAATTTTAAATTTCGCATTATACACCTATTCACCCCCTCTAGGTGTTGTTAGGGTCGAATTACGTGTTTTTCAAACACCTCTCCCAAACTCTAGTATGTCAATTAATGCATGCAAAATTGAGTTGGTGCAATTCCTTGTGATGCAATGTCTAATGAAAAGTGAGATCTTTTTTGACATTCACTCGTTGCCACATAAAAAAGAACCATTGCTTTGGTTGTTTAATACAAGTTGTAACTCCATTCATGTTATTTGTACCCAACCCCTACACTGGGAAAATATGAGGGTGATCTTTTAGCAGTTTTAGTGATTATCAAACGGGGTGATGAAACAAGGTTCATGCAACAAACTCCAAATTTTTAGAGACAATGTTTGTAATTTGTATATAACATGTCATGAATAACAGAATATTTTGTTCTATATTTAGCTCATGTTTGGTACCACTATAAATCAGGTTAAAATTTAAGTCAAAATCAACAATTAATTTTAACCACACATTTCATAAGACCTACAACTTTTCAATCACACATTCTTTTAACTTTTATCAAAATCTACAAGAAATATGATTTTAATCTCCATCAAACAGGGACTTAATGTATAGCGATACTTGTACTTGTTAGCACAATCCCTCGTGGTTATAATTGAAGTAGCAAGAATTTGTGTTCATCTTTCCTATGCACTTCAAAATGTTTGTGTTCATCTTTTTACATCAAAAGTAAAATTTTCTTGTCAATCCTTGTGAATCATAGACATAAGAAAGAAAGGCCTACTATAAGTTTAAAGGATTTCATCATCAATATGAAAAGCAAATGAAGTTCATGAACTGTCTTATTCCCATTTTGGGAACATTACAAAAGAACTATACCGATATCAACTAATAAAATAATGCTGCTTATAGGCTCAGTGACAGACCATATTTTGACAGAATGGCTTGGCAATTTTTGATTCACAATTTTTTTGTTTAGCTTTTTTTAACTGCAAATGGAAATTTACCAAGTGTATGTATGTCATAAGAGTGTCATTGAGCCTGTTTTTCTAGCAGAATTGTCAACTAATAGCATTGAAACATCAAGAAGAATGTTTGCATTGGCCTAAGACTACTAACATTTTGCAAGCTTTGAACCACTTGAGAGAATTACGTATGGATGAATGTTACGTGCCAGGAGTAGATCTTCACATTGTGCTACGAGTTCCATCCCCACAATCCATTTAGCCTACGCAACCATGATCATCAACCCCAATCCATCCTTCACCTTGCTAGAAGGCTACATCATTGTTCGATTTATGCTCCATAAAGTCTTGATTACGGTTCTAATTCTTCTCAAAACTAATGCGGGATTTTAGTAATATGCACTTCTCATGCCCTCTATCCATTTTACATCTTAGTTTTCATGGGAAATTGACATGGAAAACTCCTCTAAGTATAAAATAATATAGGCCTATGCTATGGTTAGATCTTACCAATAACTTTTCTATGTCACATTGTGAGAGGTCGATGAACATTACTAGACTGTGTTAAAGAAAAAAGAGTTGAGAGGCATATTTAAAGTGAACTGGTGGCATAAGAGATACTTGTTTGGTGTTAGTTACGACAAATCTGTAAAGAAATAGATTTTTATCTGTTACAGAGTATCTATGTCGAATTCATTTTCTCATTGTTAACTTTACAAGTTGAATTTTTTAAATAGTAGCAGTAATCTTAAACTTAATGTTGACAAAGTTGATGGATTTGAGTGATGACTTTAAACCAAAACAATTTACCAACTTTACCCAAAATTTGACAGAATAACGATAAGAATACCAAAACAAAATGAATTTCAAAGCAATACCAAATAGAAATGTATGCAAAGTCCAGACAAGAGTTGAACTTTTTGACCTTAAGTCGAATTTTCCTTGCAACGGTGCATACGGATGATGGTAATCAACTCCCAAGATACAACGACAAACTTCTTGTGTTAATAGCACTTCAAAACATAAGAACAATTAACTGAAAATTGGATTGTGTACTCCTTTTAAATGAAAAATGGAAAAATCAGCTTTTATGCAGAATTTAAGCTAAGATAAGATGAATTTAATGTTATGATATGATTGCATATAATTGGAATGATCAAATGGACGTCCCAAGGGTTTAATTTATAGAGAAGGAAAGGTTGTTACTCAAGTGTCGCGCCCCAAACTCAGCAACCCTTGCCAAATGTCGCAGCTTTTGTTGTCGCTAGCCTATCGTCCTTGTGTCGCTCGAGTGTCAGAAATAGAGACTCTGTCGCTCAAGCAACGGCCTCCTCACTCGAGCGCTAAACATGAGACGGAGTTGGACAATTTTTCCAGCCAGATTCCTCTCTTTTCTTCCAACTTAAAACTGTAATTCCTCCTTCACCCGAAATTGGTTTGGAGATTCCAAATATATTACGACGATCTACTCGACGAGTAGAACATGTTAGTTTATTTATTTTCATAATTTGACTATTATCATATCCGAATATTTTATCGAAGTTGACATGAAAATCACTTTTTCATGGTTTAACACTTAACCATTCCAACACTTGGATCTTGGTCTATCATACTGAATTATATTCTAATCAACAATTTCATGAAGCGTTGAAAATGTAAGCAATTTTCAAATATTAGCAAGACATGCAAAGAAATAATTGGTCACGGTCATAAGCGTGTCCTATAAAATGAAAATTGCTCTAATATAATTTTTTAAAATTAATTGTCGAAATATTAAAACATTTAATTACCTATCAAGTGTAGTAGTTTGGATCTCATTATATTACAATAGCTGAATTTTATAATATTTGTTACTGAAATTTATATTATTAATTTCAAATTCAAAATATTACAAGAAATTGAGGAAAGCATCTTGTGCCCACAACTTCAAAATTTTTAGCAAATCACAGAAACATGATGTAAGTCAAATTATTATATTTTTCTCCTCCTTGCAACTTGGAGCATTTTAATGTTTACTTCATTTATTAATTTTAATAATGAATTACATATTTGATATATTGAACATACTTGAAAAAGAGACATGTGTAATATATTTATGAGATAATTGCAGTTGCATCACCAAACCTCTAAAATGTTCCTTTTTTTCCTAATCTTTCATTTATTGCACCAGTGATTCCAAATCTTTCAAGTACATGCATTTAAAGTCCAAAGGGATATTTACCCTTCACATTTGTTTTAGTTCACCAAAAAATTGAGTTTGATTACATTTTTAATATTTTTATAAAAGGCAAAATCGTAATTTTCTATTTATCACATTAAACATTTACAATAATGAAAATACAAAATAAAAAGAAAAGAAATATAATAAAAGAAAACTGCATTTTCTTTCCCACCCCACCCCACCCCAACCTACCCCCTACCCAAAACCAGCAATAATAAAATTGGCCACCATCCACTAACATCCACCCTAGTCGCTTGTCTTATTGAGTCCTGTGTCAAACACACACTAATAATTAATTTCTTAAATTCGATTATATCACACTATACGCTATTTCACTGTATACTTTTGTCGTTACCTGCTATGATATTATAAAATATGTTGACAGCCGAGCTGCGACATCATTAAGCACAGTTTGTTACATTAAGCCCATGCTAAGTTAAGGTCAGGTATTTGAGTTCAGCTCGTACTGATGACCATAACTATTTGAGGAGACATAATGATCGAAGATTCCTTACATACTGTCAAAACATCCAATCATTCAATAACGTTTGGACGGCTCATGTCAGCACCTCCTAATTCTACTAATCACATGTTATAGCTTCATTCCCTAAATAGTTCATTAATTGTTGTGGGTCACATGCAAGATAGATTCATGATGACCTGTTGGAGCTGACATTTGCAACCAATCAGGACAAGCCATTGTCATAAGTTCCCAACTTGGTACTGTAGCTTATAAGATGGGAATACAGTGTATATATGCTGATGCTTCCTTATAAAAAGGAGGGCATACTTCTTAGGAAAATTAGAGAAAGAAAAAGGATGGGTAGTTTACTCTTGTAATTGACAAGTCGTTATCAATTAAAATCTTCATTGATATTTTAAGTTGGCTTGAATTTTTTCTATACATTCTTCAACATCAACAGTTTGGAATTAGAAGGAGGGCCTTCGAATTTGTACGAGCAACCTCATTTCTCCATAAAACCCACAATGGAGTACCACTATGAAGGATGTTTCAGCATCAGGGAATCAATCCCACACTTCTCCTGAACAGACTAATGTTCTCCACAATATTGAAAGGGGACGAAGTCAAAATGAAGATGGCGACCCTCAAATGACCGTCATGAGAGAAACCATTGAGAAGTTGACACACGTAGTCAACAGATTTGAATGAAACCAGACTCGTGTTCTCCTACTTGAAATCGAGTTGGAGTCCCCACATAGGGAGAAATCCAGACATCCCATCAGAAGATCTCTCCATTTTTTAGGAGATGAATCATTGAGAAGCCAAACGGAAGAGATTAGACGTTCTTTGACAATGGTAGAGCTAGTTACCAAGAAGGCTGGCGGTGTGATCAGGCTCTCAGTGCTCACTAACATCTCGGAGCAAACATGCTGAACCCGGTGTTAAACGTTCGATGGAGCATACAGAACCCGAAACGAGCGCCTTAAAAAAGTACATTGTCGACCTGGAAGCCAAAAATGAAGGAAGCACGGAGGAATATCTTACTAAACACCATTCTCCTTTCACTGAGAACATTCTTGCTGAACCTTTGCCCAATAAATTAAAAATGCCACAGCTACCTGGGTACGAAGGGGAATGAGATTCCTTTAGTAACCTATAAGTATACTTCCTGGATGGAGCTGCAAGGTGCAAGTGACGTAATTATGTGTTGGGCATTTCCATTAACGTTAGGAGATAAAGCTCAAAGCCTAAAGGTGGTTCAGGAGGCTACATCATAGGTCTATAAAAAACTGGAACGATCTCATCACAAATTTTCTAGCCCAGTTCATGGGTTCCAAAGCTAGAACCACACCAAAGAGCGGTTGGTGAGCATTAAGCAAGGGAAAAGCAAATCGCTTAAAAGTTACCTCAATAGGTTCAACAAACAGTGCATGGAGGTTGAAAAGATCTCTAACAATGCCGCGCTCATGGCAGTTCTTTCTGCCTAGAACGATATTCTAGTGATCTATACATAAAGACCGACCTCGAACATATCACGAGTTTCTTAATCGAGCAGAGAATAACATAAGTACAGAAGAAGCCACGTCGAATCAGGAAGAAGCTAAGGAGAAAAATGTGGGCAAAGAGTTCAATCGTGAAAAAAGAAAGGACATGAGGGATAGAGATCGTCCTAAGCCTTATCCGGATAGGTTCCGTGACTATCACCCACTAAATACTACCTTGGAAGAAGTCTTCCTACAAACTGGAGGAAGAGAGATATTCCGCAGACCCCCACCTCAACAAAAAGATTAAGCAGAAAAGAACAAAGGAAAGTATTGCTGATATCATAGGTCGGCAGGACACAAACAGATGACTATAGAAACCTGAAAGAAGAAGCGGAGTCTTTAATTTGATGAGGCCATCTGCAAGGTTTCGTAGCCAAACCCGAAAAGACGAACCAAATGTGCAATTAACAACCTTACCAACATGGAATGGTCCAATGAGGTTAGCCAACTCCCCAAACATGGGACCTCCCAACCTCGAGTTGCGATTAGAACGTTGATAGGTAGCAATCAGTACATCGAAGGATCCAGAAGGGCAAGACGTAGGCAGGTACGAGATGAACGCATTTGCCAGAATTACGATGTAGGGCGAACATAGGCTAACTCTGATGCTACATCGTCCTCAGAATGGTTTGGATTCTTAGAAGAAGATTCGTATAGAGATTTACAGGACCAAAGTGACGCATTAGTCACAACCTTGTCTGTTTACTGGAATACAAATACATCGAATTCTCGTGGATAATGGAAGTTCGGTCAATATGTTGTACTCTCGAACACTAGAACAGATGAGAATCTAAGCACAGCATCTACAGCCATATTCCAGGAGGTTGCAAGGATTTTCTAGGGATTCCATTGAAGCTCGAGGTCAGACTGTCCTGATTATGGAACTAGGTAAGGTTCCGCATTAGAGAAGGATTTTAGCAGACTTTGTGTTTGTTAACCTGACTTCCAATTACAATGCCATACTGGGGAGATCCATACTGTATGAATTGCATGATGTCCCTCAATATACTATTATTGCATAAAGTTCTCCACTCCTGGCGAAATTAGTGTAGTATGCAGTAATCAAGCTGAGGCGAGAGCGTGTAACATTGATCTAGCCAGTCCTAAAATCCATATGCTGAGGGACCAACAAAAGGATTGGGCAAGGGAAGCAAGACAAAAGAAGCCTATAGCAGCAGACCTCTCTGAGATCGGTATTACCGAAAAACACCATAGAAGTGTAGTGGATGACCATCTCTCATTCGACGATAAGGAGGTAGATCCATGCCCTTATTCTAGAATCATGGTGGTTTCAATACCTATAGCGGGAGTCATCATTCCCATGGTTTTAGTTGACACCAAGAATTCTATCAACATACTCTACGTTAACACACTAGAATGGATGGGAATTCCACTGAGCTTTTTACAACCACATCCAAACATGGTTCTAGGACTCAATGGGGCCCTTACTTAAGCAAAATGATTGATCAAAATATCTATTGAAGTCGGCAAAGCCCCACGTTGAACTAAATTGAACGCTGAATTTATGGTTTTTTATTCCAACTCACCCTACGATGCCATCATGTGTCAACCCCTACTATTCAATATCAGAGCAATTGTATCCATGTACTACTACTTGCTTAAATTCTCCATGCCTAGGTCAAGTCAAGGAAAACAAAGATATGGCTGAGAAATGCCAGACAAAAATCTGCCCGACGAAGAAGATTTAACACATTCCCCCAGGAGTTTACATGGTACATTGGATCAAATCCGACCTTGCCACATTAGACCCACGTTTAAAATTTAAGGTGGAGAGCTTGTAGAAGAACTGGACAGAATAGTGGTCGGACAAGGTGACCCACCAAAAGAACTCTGAATAGGTCATGAACTCTGACCACCCCTCCGAAGTCAGGTAGTCGAGTTCCTAAAACGGAATCTTGATGTATCTGCTTGGAGTCATGCAGACATGAAATGGATCAACCTAGAGATCGCTTGCCACAGGTTGGGAATTGATCCCCTAGTATGATCTAAATAGCAACGACGTCGACCTTTAAATCTAGAAAGGTATGAGGCCTTGAATAAAGATGTGAAAAAGTTGTTGCGTAACGGATTCATCCGTGAAACAAAATATCTAAAATAGGTTGCTAACCCAATCCATGTAAAGAAAAGCAATGGGGATTGCAGAGTGTGCATAGGCTTCACCGACCTCAACAAAGCATATCCCAAGGATAGTTTTCCACAACCTCAGATTGAACAGATGGTTGATGCAACGGCGGGACATGAGTTATTCAATTTCAAGATGTATACTCAGAATATAATCAAATCCCTATGTACAAGCTAGACCAGGAACATACCGCATTCATCACTGACCGAGGTCTTTATTGTTACAAGATGATACCTTTCAGCCTCAAGAATACTGGAGCCACCTACCAACGTCTGGTAAATTTCATGTTCGCCAAGAAAATTGGTAAACCATGGAAGTATATGTTGAAGATATGCTTGTCAAAACTGTGGAGTCCAGAGTCCATCAACAGCACCTTGCGCAAACGTTTGAAATCTTGAGAAAATATGGGATAAAGCTAAATCCGTACAAATGCACTTTTGGTGTGAGCTCTGGAAAATTCCTAGAATATCTAGTGAACTGTCGAGGAATTGAAGCAAATCTGGAAAAAAATACGGGCTGTCATCGAAATGCAGGCCCCAACAAAGCCAAAAGAAGTTTAAGGCTTAACTAGACGAACTGCCCTCAGCCGTTTCATATCAAAGTCAACGGATCAATGCAAACCATTTTTCGATGTCTTGTAGGGGGAAGAAGTATGAATGGACTCATGAATGCTAGCTCGCCTTTGATGAACTAAAACAACAATTGGCACAGTCACCAGTCCTATCAAAGCCAAGGTAGATGAAATGTTGATTCTATACCTTGTAGTGTTTGGACATGTTGTTAGTGCTGTTCTCGTTCGGGAGCGTGAAGAAGTTCAACATCCGGTTTACTATGTCAGCAAAGCCCTCCATGAAGCCGAACTTCGTTATTCTCTTTTAGAGAAAGGCAGATCTTACAGAAGCCTGATACTTCAGGAAGAATGGTCAAGTAGGCATAAGGTACAAGCATTGCACTACCATAAAGGGTTAAGATCTTGCTGACTTTGTAGCATAGTTCATCGGAACGACTAGAAGAACCCCCTTATAACCTCCCATGGAAACTCTTTGTGGATGGATCTTCTACCGAAGCTCGATCTGGGGCAGGAATTGTCCTAGTCAGTCCCAATCGACAATTATTCTGTGAGGCTCTCCCATTCGATTCAAAGCTTCTAACAACGAAGCTGAATATGAAGCACTTATAGCTAGGGTCATAATGGCAAAAGAGATAAAAATTCCTCATTTGATAGTCCAAAGCGACTCACAATTGGTGGTCAATCAGACCAACGAGGCCTACCAAGCTAAGAGAAATTGGTCAGTTATCTTCAAATTGTTAGACGAGAATTTGAAAATTTCCAAACTGTGCTAGTCAAACAAATCCCCCGAACTTAGAACGATCACGCAAATGCCTTAGCTTGGTTGGCCACAAGTGAAGGAATAGGAGGGTTTAGCAGCATCCCTATATGGAGAATTCCCTAGTCCGCCATCGAGAAACTAGAAGCTATTTCTATGATGATTGATGGATGAAATTAGTTCCTTCCTAAAGACATGAATATGTCTAGAAGACTCCAGTTAGGCGAGAAGACTTCAGACAAGGTTGGCAAGGTATAGTGGTACATACTAATTAACTATATTCTCTATAAACGAGGATATTATATACCTTTATTGAGATGTTTGGACGAAAAAGTACTTTATGCTTTGGAAGAAGTGCACGAAGGGATGTGCGGAAACCATTTCAGTGGACAATCATTGGCTCACAAAATCATGCGAAAAGGATACTTCTGGCCCACCATGAAAAGAGATACATTAGATTTTGTGAGAAAATGTGAGAAATTTCAGTGTTTCGCTCCTAACATCAGGTACCCACCAAAAGAGTTGAACTCTGTAATGGCCTTTCTTCAAATGGGGGGTCAATTTGATCAGCCTCATGCTTACTGGCAAGGGTGGAACAAAGTTCGCAATTGTTGTAGTTGATTACTTCACTAAGTGTTTAGAAGCTGAATCCCTTGCTAAAATCACTAAACAATAAAAACCACTGACTTCATTTGGAAGTCCATTATATGCAGCTTTGGAGTACCTCGTTCTTTTGTGGCAGACAATGGTAAACAAATCGACAATGCCTGCTTTGCAAGTTTTTACAAAAGACTTGGCATACAAAAACATTTCTCCACGCTAAATCATCCTCAAGCTAATGATCAAGTTGAAACAATCAACAAGATCATCAAGCATACGCTGAAGCCAAAGCTCGATGATCTCAAATGGGGTTGGACTGAGGAACTCCCCAGTGTGCTATGATCTTATTGTATTACGTGTAGGAATAGCACTAGAGAAATCCATTTTTCTCTAGCTTTTGGGGTGGAATCTGTGATCCCACTTGAGATAGGAATTCCCTCTATTCGAATAATGATGCATAATGAGGAAGAAAATGAAAAAGCTTTGCGACGAGAACTCGATCTAATAGAAGACAGGAGGAATGAAGCTGAAATTAGGAATGACGTATATAAGCAATGCAATGCAAGTTACAATAATCAAAAGGTTAGAAAACGAGTGTTCGAAGTCGGTACCCTGGTGTTTAGGAAACGTTTCCTAACAACTAGAGAACATAGCTCTAGATTTTTAGGGCCTAATTGGTAAGACCTCTATAAAGGAACCAGAGTACTACTCAAATGAGCTTATGAGCTGGAAGTTATGAAAGGTAGACCTCTGCTGTATCTTTGGAATGTAGACCATCTTAAGAAATATTACCAATAGAAAATGAATGTATTTTGTATTGCACAACTATAATAAAAGTGTATGTTTCATTAGAAATTACAAGAATAAAGCAAGCTAAGCTAAGGTTGTATGTGTTACAACACCTAGATAAATTTCCTACCAAGGAAATCATTCAAGCCTTACTCTTCAGCAAGCTGAGCTAAGGTTGCATGTGCTGCAACACTGTAATAAATTTCCTACTAAGGAAATCATTCAAGCGCTGCTCATGAGCAAACTGAGCTAAGGTTGCATACTGCAATACTTACATAAATTTCCTATCAATGAAATCATTCAAGCCTTACTCATCAACAAGCTGAGCTAAGATTGCATGTGCTGCAATACTTAGATAAATTTCCTACCAAGAAAATCATTCAAGCCATGTTCATCAGCAAGCTGAGCTAAGGTTACATGTGCTACAACACTTAGATAAATTTCCTACCAAGGAAATCATTCAAGCTTTGCTCATCAGTAAGCTGAGCTAAGGTTGCATGTGCTGCAAGACTCAGATAAATTTCCTACTAAGGAAATCATTCAAGTCTTGCTCATCAGCAAGTTGAGCTAAGGTTGCATGTGTTGCAACACTTGGAAAAATTTCCTACCAAGGAAATCATTCAAGCCTTGCTCATCAGCAAGCCGAGGCTAAGGTTACACATGCTACGACACTTAGGTAATTAAATGTATCGTTGAAGTAATAACATTTTGCATAAAGAAAGACGAACTAATATCCATTCATCGATGTAACAAAATTACATAAGAAGTTCCAATAGAAGTAACAAAGTTCGACAAAAAATCCAAGAAACAAAAATAATAATGAACAAAACTTAAGAAGTTGGTAGGTCTAGTGAAGCTGGGACCTTATCCTTAATGTCTTTATCGGCGGAGGAGGAGATCCAAACTCCTGCTGCCTTCGACAACTGTTTGAGCTCTTTCTTTTGCTCCTCATAGGCTTCTACCAAGAAGGAGGCATCAAAATTCGGCCCTTTTTTGTTCATGTACTTTATTATTTCTCCTAAGGCCAAAATATAGGCATCTTGAGCCAATGCATCGAAATCAAGAGAGGCCCTCCAATTTTTAACCGCTTTGGAAGCCTTAACCTTAGCCTTTTCTACCTTCTTGGTGGCCTCTTTAGCTCTCTTAGTAGCCTCGTCAGCCCGAGCATTTTCTTCTTCAGTACTTTTCTTTTCAATTGCAGCTCGAGCAGTGGCCTTCTTTTCCCAAATTCACAAGGCCTCGCAGTTATCCAAAAGTTTCAGCTTCGAAGTTGACTTCTCCTCTAGCTCCACCCCCATTTTATTCGGGCGATCTTCATAGTCTCTCTCATTTTCAGTAAACCTCGCCTTTCTGTCTCCATCTTCTCGAACAAGGTCAAGGCCTGGTTCTTTACCTCAAGCATCTTGTCTAGCTCGGCCTTCACCTAAAAAATAGAAACGTAATTTGAGTTATAGAATATAATATTCAATTATAACCCAAAATACTTGAGTTTGAGCATATTACCTTGTCTGCCACAGATATCATATATAAGATGGATATGTGTCTATGAAGTTGGGCTGGGATTATGGCCTCGCCCATCGGCATCTCAGTAAGGAACCGACTCTCCCACTCATTTCAGCTCCTGATAAGGAGGGTTGCAAATTCCCTAAGGGGAGATGGAAGTACTGTAGTAGATTTCCTAGCAGGGGATGGGGCTCTCAGAAAATCCAATAGAATCTCAAGTCGATGACCCACTAAATTATCAACGTTGGGCCTCTGTAAATCTGGGCATTTGTCCTGCGACTTCGAGGAGCTAGCTATAGTAGTGATTGGGACAGACGAGGTAACAAAAGTGTAGAATTTTCTGGAGGAGAAGCCATTGGAGTAGATTGCCTTGGTGGCTCCTCAGAGTGACGCCGTTTCAGGGGCTGCTCATGCTTGACCTCAGGCTCCTTAGGTTAGTCCATGACTTTGGCGGGAGTATCCCTCATTTTTCTCTTGGCGACTGCTGCCACTTCCTTCGCTACTTTATATCCCAACATTTCTTGATCTTGACCTAAAAAAAAAAGGGTATACGTTAGCTCAACACTCAAAGTAAATATCAATTGAAATACTGGGAAAATACTTACTGGAAAAAGTTGGGATAGAAGGAGAGGCACGAGTTGGTACTGAGGTCGGTTGGAGAGCCTGAAGTAGTCTCGCTTGGAAGAGGTTTATGTCGGAGATCACAAATTTGTAGGACCTCTGCTTCTTCAAAAGAGCTCTTATAACGTCGACCTGTCTCTGAACGCCGAGGTCAAGGTGGACTTCTTATAATCTGCAAAAAAAAAAAATCAGATCAGCTAGGGAGGTGCTCATGAAATAAATGCAAGAATGAATAAAAGTAATAGTCACTTACATAATGGGTGATAGAGAGTGGGGACTACGTCCGCTCTATTCACCTTGGCACAATGGAACACCACTCTCCAAGTACAAAAAAGAACTCCTCTTTTCATTTCTTTATCGAGGAGGGCGTATCTAACACTCATGGACCTCTTGTCCTAGGTACTACCAACCAATATTTTTCCCATCTTCCTTAAAGGTAAAAAAGGAATCGAATTGCGCTACACTAAGCCCGGAGTGACCTAATTTGTTCCACAAAATTAAGGTCGCGACTAAAGTCCTCCAGCCGTTGGGGCATAATTGGGTCGGAGCTATTCCCCAGAAGGAAACAAACTTACGAATTATCCTAAGAAAGGGAAGTCTCAAACTAGCATTTAAGAATGAAAGAATTCAAAGCCACACATCCTGCTTGTGGAGTATTAGCTCGATCAGATGAGGTAGGTATTACTAACTCTACTGAGCTGGGAATGTTATATATCACCCTTAAACTCCCCAGCATGTCTCCTATTATACTGACCTATATGAATACGACACCCTTTGATGAGAACCACGTAGCAACGATCACTACGCAACCCCGCGAAAGATTGACGATCTCAAGAAATCCCAAAGAATAATTCGGTTTTGAGTTTGAACCAAGAATAATGAACCAAGTAACCAAACAAAATGAAATTTGAATGACCTCTTGATTACACAACGCGTGGTCCACACTCGATGTTGAACGCCACAAGACTGACTTGATAAGTTCGCAAAGTTCTAAGAAGAACAAGATTTGAAAGCAAAATAGCCTCTAGATTAATTCTTAATAATGTTGTATCTAATACAATAAAAAGAATTTTCCATTTATACTAAGCCTAAAAATCGTGCATAATAATCCAAAGATTGCACAAGTTTGGTAAGAATATAATTCTAATGTAACTAGGAAGTTTCCAAAAAAAAAAAAAAAATAAGATTCTCGCTGCCCGGTTGAACTACGCGACCGCATAGTATATTTCTATTTGGTCGCTTAGAGTAGTCAAAATGCCCCTGCTTGGTTTCGGTAATGATGCATGCGACCGTATGCACTTGACTACTATGCAGTCGCATAGTAGTGACTTTTCCCTCCTTCTTCCTCCACTTGAATCAAGTTACTCCAACCTATTTCGACCATCGACCCCAACAGGAAACTTGCTCCATTCTTTGCCAAGATCACCATGTCATCAACTATAGCTTGAACGAGCAATCTCATCGCCTCTTTCACTCGCTTTGCTCTCGAATGTGTCATCGGGCCTTCTTTGATAATCAATGGGTCTCATCATGGGCTCAACTCTTAGATCATATCATCCCTTCCCTCTTCAAAAGGATTCGACCTCGAATCTGGACCTGTATCGAAAAGGGAAAGATCAGACACATTAAAAGTTGCTGAAACATTATACTCACTTGGAAGGTCCAATTTGTATGCATTGTCGTTGACTTTCTCCAAAATTTGAAATGGACCATCCCCTCGTAGTTGCAACTTTGATTTCCTTTATTCTGGAAAGCATTCCTTTCTGAAATGTACCAAAACCCAATCTCCCGGTTTGAATGTCAAGCTTCTCCGGCCCTTGTTTCCTTGCGATGCGAAGTGTTTATTTTTACTCTCAATTTGCGACCTTACCTTTTCATGGAGTGACTTCACCAACTCGGCCTTTCTTTTATCATCTAAACTACATCGTTCATTCACAGGCAAAGGTATTAAATCCAAAGGTGTCAGTGGATTAAAATCATAAACAACTTCAAATGGTGAAAACGAAGTAGTAAAATGTGTGGTCCTATTATATGAAAACTCTATGAAAGGTAGACACTCATCCCAACTTTTCAAATTCTTATTGACTACAGTGCGTAAGAGTTGTATCATGGTCCTATTCACCATTGGTCTGAGGATGACAAGTTGTTGAAAACATAAGTTTGTGCATAACTTAAACCACAAAACCTGCCAAAAATGACTCAAAAATTTCACATCCCGATCAGATATTATGCTCTTAGTTGCCCCATGTAAACGCACTATCTCCTTAAAAAATAACTCAGCAATGTTAGTGGCAT